>JAANSO010000012.1:0-157394 GCA_036507315.1 Lepidocyrtus fimetarius | reverse complement strand
GGTGCGAGGGTGTTGAAAAGAGACAAGTTTTTTACTGGATAAGTTTTTATATGTTTATAATAATGTCTTTGCTCCTCGTTTAACACCAGTATGGCGTCTGGCGCAATTTTTTTCGCGGCGAGGTTTACTGTTTCTGGTGCAAAAATGAACAAAGAAGTGGAAAATTTATGCGCAAGTGTTAAATAGTTAAGGTTAGCATGGTCATGGTATGATAAAGAATATATTAGCAGCCGCAGGTTAAGAATAGTTTTTTGGCACTTGTTGATCTGTCTAAGCTGCATTGCGTTGAGTTGTAAAGTAAACTTAAAGCACATTAATAATGCTAAACTTGTTTACTTACGTAGTATAAACATAGCAGGAGATAGTATAGGTATTATTATGAGTCATTTATAAACGAGATTAGGATTGATCTTTGATGCTATATGTATGTACAATATATAGTGAGTCAAATGAATGGCTAACCAACTAACCACACAGAAACGTAATGAGATTTACAGTTAGAGGATAAAATGACTCATCGCTTATTGCCGGCCTTGAATAAAAATCAAGTGCAGCAGAGATAAACGATATTGGATTAGAATGAGACAAGTTGATCAAGTGATATCATTATGAAGCAGTATTTTGCAAATTCTATGCTATACGTAGGCTAACAATAATGATTATGAACATCTCTAATCTCTGTCCACTATTCGGTTACCAAAAATCAAGCTACAAACCAAACAATGATATTAATTTTGCATTGAATAAGTATAATAAGTAAGCATTATTTAAAGTAAATGACGCAATATGGCTCTTAAACGTTTTTTAAAAAATTCCATGAAAAGTACAAAAAATAAGCATGCGCAAACAGTAAAAAATTGAAAAAAGTAAAACAAGAAAATTATTGTTCATTTTATATAGCTTTTTTATTATTTTTTTGGCCAAATGACTCCTTTTGACATTCCTGACTACTGTAATGTTTCATTTTTTGGATTAGATTTCTTTTTACCTTCTCCTTCATTTAAATATGACGCGGATTATTGTTTGCTTTTTATAGATTTTGTATAATTATTTTTTTAAATTTTTTATCAGCTTTTGTAATTTCTATTTTTATTACATGATACTTTAAAGAGATAGTGATGTAAGAAAGAAAGAGAACAAAAATTCAAAGTGAATCTTCATTATTATCATTCTACTTATATAATATTATTGTTCTTAAATATAGTTTAGTTTTTTAGTAGTACTTGGATCATCTTCATAATCATAATAATAATCTAAGACAAAAAAGACTTATTTCCTCATAAATCAACGGAGTTTCGGTTTCACTCGAGAGACTTGTTTTTTCTAAATAACTATATAGCGCTTGTATCATCATCATAAGTTTCCTGAATTAATTACGTTTTAACTTATATAGTAGTTTTTTAATATAGTACTTTTCTGTTTCTTTTTCGTATTCCTAAATGGTTTATATAGCCATTTTAAAAATCAATTTCCTAATAATAAATTACCATCATCATAGTTACCTAAGATAATATGACTCTGATAGTTTAAAATCTTGCCCTAATAGAATGTGCATTCTCATCAGTTTCGTTAAACGATTAATTATTCGGTCACTCAATAAATTCTGTTTTATAACTATGTAGGTTTGTTTTTTTGTAATTTTACCTTCATCTCTGCATCTACTCGCTAATTAATGTTATATATCGAATCTTTTTCTTCTTGATGAAATTGGATTTGTTTGTATAATTAGAATTATTAAAGGTTCCTAATATAATTTTTCTTTTCTAAATTGCATTGCTGTTTACTCCATATCGGCCCGCATTCCCCGAACTTCTCCCTTACTTCGTTGCTGCAAAACAAAAAAGATAACTTTGAATTATTGTTGTTCAGTTTATTGTTGTTTTGCAATAATAGCACTAGCGATTGCTGTGTAACTATACAGTTGTGTGCCAGCAGAAAAACTAAGCTTAGCTGTTTTTATTTTTGTTTACTCTGGTGAAAATATTAACTGTTTTTGTTATTATTATTGTTTATCAACATGTAATATTAGAAGCTAGATAGCATTATCTAGGACAACTCAATTGTGCACTAGTTAATTAACAAAGCAATGTAGAACAAAATACTTGGGTAACTTTTATATAGTTTTGTACCTTATCTAGTTCCTCTCGAACCTTATCTTCCAACGCTCGAATATCCTCCATTGTCATGCCGTACCACTTATCAATCCAGCAAAATACTTGTCTGCAGGCATAAAATGATTGTTATTAGTCAGAATCTTTTATTTTAATTACAAATGGAGAATTATGAAAAACGTAAAGAGTTAAGATTCAAATAGTCATACCTGTGGAAGTTTGTGAACAGTCGTCGTTCAGCCCGCTGAATGAAGTTTTCCACGCGATTTTGAAGTCCGAACCACTTGAACTCCACAGTTACCAGCTTATAGCAAGTCATCACTGGATTGACCTATGCAAAAGATTTAAAACAATTTATTAATTAAGAAAATGAAATAAGATATTAAGGTATATTAACAATTCAGAATAAATAAATGAAAGGCTTACTGTGTCTTGCCACTTTTGCTGTAGTGGACCACGACCAGACTTTTGTGAATGAAACTTGCTTGGATCCTCTGATGGTTTGTAATCGCTGTTAGCAACAGAATCATGGGCTATATCTATCATGACGACTTCGCGTATTTTTAATTTGTCCGGTGTTAGTTCATGTACATTATACTGATCTCCTTTGTCTGGTAAGTGAAGGGATTCTATCACTATTATGAAGTTATCCTTCATGTAACCGGGGTTCTACAATTAAATGAAAGAAATCTTGAATATTTCACAACATTAAAATAAGAGACCAAGACAGATTATGCAATAACATCCTCCAATTTCATATTACATAGAAAACAAAAATGAAACTTACAGTGATCACCGTTCGGCAGTACGGGTAGGCGTTCCAAGCCTCTTCGTGTATTTCCATTGAACCTTTTGGGGCCAACATTCGTATAAAACTAGGAACTTTGCTATTAAAACAAATTTTAAAAAACCCTTGCTTAAATATTGCCTTCTAGTAGTTATAGTTATCAAAAATGAAAGAATTTGTTTAGAATTGCAACTAACCTGGCTAAATGATACTTTTTGTAGGTATACTGCCCTTTTGAATACCGTCCACCAAGTAAAGGTACATTATCGAAGGGTTCATTTCTGACAACTTCAATACCTTCTCCTCCACCAGTCTCGTTCATACTCGCTTCTGCCACGGAATACAGCTGACCAATTTGATACTGGATATTGAAACAGACGGAACAGTTAGTTAGCTAGCTAGCCTCAAAATAAAGCAAGTCTAATAAAAAAGCGCTTTTTAAAAGAGTGAAATGATTGTTTTAGGTACCTCCTCCACCGTCAGGGGCATCACAACTCGGCTAAAATAGAAAAAGACAAGACATCGTTTAGAATTAGCATTTTGTCTCATTTCATAACCTCAAACATAATCTTAATATTTTTTGCATAAATTAAGTATGTGTGCGAAAATGTGCTCGACTATCAGTCAAAAAAGGAAGTTGTAGTTTCGCAATTCCAAATCTTTTTTGTCTTTCCTGCCATCCTTCCTTTTAACCATTTCAGGTTTTATCATTTCAATCAAGCAACATCAAAAGAATCAGCAGCTCAACAGCTTTCTTTCACATGGACTTGATTAAATATGCTATTTTAAATATAGCGTCAAGAATCACGATTTGATTAACATAAGGCGCTGAGAGCTGCTGCCTTTAACGTTTGATATATGATGATGGGAACAAAACTAGCTTGAGGAGATGTGATGTGGATTTTTGATGCTGGTATCAGTTTAATGGGAAAAGGAAGAATAAGAGTTGTGAAATTTACTATTACATAATTACTTTTTACAAGGCTATATGGCTACTCTCATCACATTAAAACTCTATCACCGCCGTAAACACAGAATAGAAACCCTCTCGTAATTGATGTCAATAATAAATTATCGGATTCTGCAACCACCTTGTTCTACCTTGATAGCCGCACATATGCCAACACTTAAAAACTACTTCGCGTTAAAAAAACTGAACGAGGAGAGCTGACTAAAAATAAAATTGCTAAATCATAAAATGATGATCATATGAAGAATGATATAAAACCCCGAAATAGTAATAAAAATAATTCACGCAGAAAATCACTTACAATTCTTTGATGAGCATTTTGGGATAATTTAGTTAATTATCTTGATAATTGAAGATACAAAATAGACACGTTGCAACGCGTTGCTGACTCGATAATTTAATGGTTAACTTTAAATATAAAAAAATATAGCCACCACAGCTGATATTTTCGAAGACTTGTTTCCCTTAAATAAAAAATAAATACTGAAAAACTCCCCTAAACTTACACGCACATTTAAACACTAATTAAACCTAATTGGAAAAAGATAATCACTTAATTTTTTTGACAAGTCTCACAGAGACAAAAATATAAATCTTTAGCGAGAAAGAGAGAGAGGAGATGACGAAGAATTTTTGCTACCCTTTCGATGTAGAAAAAAAATTGCAAAAAAATCTGCAAAAGTTGTGGAAGGAAACTGGAGAGCTCCTCTCCTCTCGTCTATCTTCTATTGAACTAACACACAAGTGGTGAAGGAAGAGAGCTCTTCTCTTACTTTTTTTCATACTCCCCGCCCACCCCGCTATATTCCCTCCAGCCCGGCTAATTTTATTTTTTGCCTATCCTACAACGCTTTCAATAGACTATCCCGCTGTGCTTAGCGCGCTTTAGCTGAAGAAAACCGCGAACGTATGAGTGTATAGGAAAACGTATGATACATATGTCGATGTGTAGCTTACGTGGTATACTGAAAAAATACATTAGCGGGATAGCAGCGGCATGTTTTTAGAGGGTGGATAAAGTGAGGGAGTATAAAAATCGTAGTGACTGTAACGGCAATGTTTTTTCAACAAGGTTACCTCATTCGTAACCGTAACCTTTTGAAAGAAAACGTATCTTTTTTGGATACCTGCTATGCTTGCTTTAATTGAGGAATGCGCTGGATAAATAAAAGAGATTTTGGAAGAAAAGAAGGAATGAGGATGATCTACATAAAAAGTTAATATTAGTTACCGTCCTCATCATCATCAGATGAAATTGTGTGTGAGTAAGTCAGGGAGTGGCTCCCATGCACGGACTCTCAAAGTAACGGAATGTGAAGATGTAGCTCTTTTTTCGTAATTTACTTCTATAACCGTCTATAACCGTTATTTGATGGAATGTTTTATTTCCTGATAAGCCTTGATAAGTCTCTCATGATTTGAATATGATTATTATGCAATTGGTTTAAAAAAACTATTAGGATTATTTGATTTCCAATCATGGAATTCAATCAGGTATTTAACCCTCATTAAGTATCTTGCTTGCCTTCTTTGACTTAAATTGACTTTTATGATTAAATCTGGGATGAAGTATGGAGGCGGAGGTCGTGGTTGAGTGAGAGTGAGAAAAAATTCTCTGACAAAAAAGGTTTTTCTTGTCGTCATCAGCGTGATTAATGCGATTTATGTGATTATTTAATACTTGAAGCTTTGAGAACTTTTTTTGCTAAATCTTCTCTCCAGCAATGTCAGACGCTTTTAATTAAAGTCTATTGATCATGGTTAAATGCTTAAGATAATTTTACATAGCTTCTTCATATTTCTTTGAGGTTTATATAAACTTGTACTTGATTAAAGTGTTAAGCAGCCAAGCTAGCACCATTTTAGGTTGAAGTCTGTCTTTAATGTCATTTATTTTGTTAATTCCATTCTTCTATTTCCCCAAGAGTCTAGGACTTCTGATATGTCATAACATCCTCCTGCTTTCGCTATTATTTATTCAAAGCTAAAAACTGGAACGGTTGTTTTGTTTCCTATTATCCTCCCATTATTACCATCGCTTTCCTCCTGGAATGCCTCTTTACGAAATAATGAAATCGTTTTGAAAGAAGGGAAAAATAAAACAGGACATAGTAAAACACTAAAAAACACAATAAATGCTGTTTTAAATGGATTTTTTTTTGTTTCTTGGCATTTTCTTTGTATTTGTTGGCTTCGGGGCATTCTGAGACAAAGGGCTAGAACCATGTCTGTAACTATTTTCTGGTGGTGTAACATTTCATTTCATGTCAATTTTCCATGAAGAAAAAAGTCAAGAAGCTTTCTTCATGCTCATGAAATATTTTTCATACGAGACTAACTTTTTTGAGAAAATGTCGACTCGTCATTTGCTTGGACACTACTGCTCCGCCCAATATCTTTTTTGGTAGATCGATGATGATGGACGACAATAATAATAGACATAATAGGACACGATGAAAAGGGTAAAAAATAGGCGAAAATAATGGGAAATGAATTGAAAACATTTAATTTAATATTCATCTAGAAAAAGAACTGTTAAATGAGAAGAGGTCTTTTGTAATGGCTTAAAAATAACAGCAAATCAACAGACATTGACCTGCTGCTGCGTATGCAAAAACATAACATGAGGATGCGATATGATAGCAAAAGTTGTTTGTTAATATTGATTGTAGTTAATTCTTTAATAATAAACTCTTTCAACTCGCTAAATAGATTTATTCAGTTTCATTGCTTTTTAGTTCCACTACATCTTTTTAACGTAAAAGCTATTTTCATTTGATGCATCGATAGTTATTATCCAGATAAAAAGAAAACAGAGATATGTGCTAATGCAAATGTTTAATATTCAACAGTTTTACTAACAGATTTTAATACTATTATTATTGTAGTTGTCTAGGATTCTTTTGATAATTTTAAAGCATAAAATCATATTATTATTATCATACAGTTTAGAGACAGGAATAATTTAATGGTTGCTTATTGTTGTTCTCCAAAAACAGAAGCAGTCATCTCGCTCATCATTCATTATCGTAGTAAATCACACATAGTTGGGGCAAAAACGGAATTAATAGTCGTTATTTAGATTATCATCATGTGCTTTTCTTACTGCCGAAGAATATTTTCATACGCTTGGAAAACGCCAGGAGCTACATCAACCGTGACGGATTTGACGCTGAGCTGCATACATAGAAACCATAATAAAACCCACTTTTCATTTTTGTCATGATTCATATCATCATTTTACATCATTTAATTACTATAATTTTTATTAAATGGTGAGCTATCTCAATACATACCGTGTACAAGCTGCCGCCAGGTGGAATTTTGATTTCAGTCAAGACCCACACATTATTCGTCAATTTGATTGACTGATACAGCATGTCTTGTCCTTCCACATTACGTTTTGCAATAGTGAAAATGTTATTTTGTTGCATTTTCTGGACAACAGTGTCTGCTTTCGAGTGGCAAATAATAATAAAGAAAAAATTAATACCTGCTGGACGCTATTAATAGAAATATTTAACTTATACTCCGATGAAGTCGGTAGTATGGGTCGGGTGGCTTACCAGAGTTGTGGGTCATGTTGGTGAGATTATACTGTACTTCGTTTTGTGTAGGGATTTCTTTCCAGGTGGATAAGAACACTCGCTTGTCCATTTGACCGTCTTCCATGAAGTAGACGTGCATAGGGACCAAACAAGCAAAATACATTACGTCGATATTGTTTTTGACCGCAACCTGAATAATTAAAAGAACATTAAAAAGTGAAATACTTTTTAGTATTATTTTAAACTAGGTGAATAATTGGTAATCCACATGTAACTAGCCTGTAAATTATTCAAAGGGTCCATCTTTTGAACTGGTCCAGTAGTGTTGAGAGTAAGGGAAACATCATAGGTTTGATTGGGTGTGAGAGGAGTTGGAACTTGCATGGGTGCGGCTGGAATGAGTCCGAAGCTATTCTTGTTGAATTGGATAGCAAAGCCTGACATTGCTTGCATGGCACGATTTGAAAAGGTCATTTCCATTGAAATTTGACCGTTTCTGCAATTTAAAATTAGAGATTAATATAAATCAGGTGCAATATGCATTAAAGACAAGATTTATAATTATTGGCTTCAGTTGTCGGTACTTAAAACTTACTTCCTAACGAATGTTCCAGTAATTTCCAAGCCTTTTCCTTTCATAGCTGGAAGCCATAACACCTTTGGAGCAACGAATGTTGTTGTGGATGACGAGCCACCCAAACCAAAAATATCTCCTAGGAGGCCCCCACCTCCCATTGGGGCAGCAGCCGCTGCTGCCTGCTGTGGGGCAGCATTAGGTGCAGCTCCAACATCCAGCTATTAAATATAGTCAGAACGTTTTGAATTCATGAAGTATATGGGGTCATAATATTCGTAATTAATACTGTCTGGTAATAAAATAAAATAAAAAGATACATACCAAAGCGTCTAGGCCTCCTCCGAGTAGATCAACTCCACCGTAAGGGGCAGGTTGAGATGATTGAATTACAGCAGCTGGTGGATTGATATCCATGCTTAATAAGTCTCCAATTAAAGAGTCTTGGGATGGAATGACTTGTGCTGCAGGTGCACCGTTGCTGCTCTCAGCGGCAGCTCCAGATTCACCACTGCAAAAAATTATTTATGTTATGTTTTCAGGTATACAATTAAAGTTTTAATTGCAAAAAATATTAGACTATAGTTAGGGGTTTCATAGTTGATACTTACGCCAACTTAGCTGGTAATGTTTTTCTGAGTCCTGATCTGCCCTCAACAAATGCACTAGGAGGCTTGTGGTAAACAGACGCCAAACTTGCAATGTGACAAATTAACTCTTCCAAGAGCGTAGGTTCCAAAAGATCTGTCTCCTCTGAAATAAGTGGTTTCTCTGCCAAGACAACTTCCTTTGCCGCAGCGGGGTCAGTAGAGAGCAGACGCCAGTAAATGAAACCACGATCGCGAAGATCAGGGTTATCAGAATCCTACAATTAAAATCACGCCAAACAAATTAAAAAGATTATAATTGTTTTACTAAAATATTTCAGATCTATTATGAAATGGAACAGTACCTGAGTTGCCAAAGACAAGACCTGTTGAACAAGTTCTTGCGTGTCCGCAGGTCTCTTCAAGAACAACTTAACAATCGCGGTCAGAAGTTGCAGTTGGACTTGACTGTTTTCATCAGCAAACCCTTCCAAGAAACTTTCCAAGAGTTCATCAGCGTTATCAATTCTTTCAGCATACTCACCAATGATCCAGATCATCGACGCCCTAAAGCATAATTAAGAACATTAAAAGTCAGTTCAAGCAACCAAAACAGAAAATGGATTTCAAAGTGCCCTTATTAGATTCCACACATACCTTGCTTCGGGTTCGTCCAGAGTATCTAAGTTTTCACAGAGAGTTGAAATAATACTCTCGTATTTATTTGGATACTTCCTGAAGATGTCTTTAATCACCACAATAGCCTCCTGTACTACGTAGTTTACCTGAAAATGTACAAATATTATTAATTACAGTTATTGAATATTGACACAGTTCGTGTCAATTTTCCGAATTTTATCATTAGACTTACCTTGGTTTGAATTAAATCCAGTAATGTTGCCACACACCGTTCCGCTGATTGTTCAACCTTAATAGCACATCTTCCAATAGCCCTGACAGCCTTCCTAACGAAATCCACATCCACCTCTGTTGCATACTCCTTGAGTTCAGAAAGAACCTGAGCGATATTGGCTTGTGAGGCGAGACGAATCATGATATCCAGCTTCTCCAATTTAACATAAATTGGGTCATTGTATTTAACAAAGAATACTTTCATTTCATGTTTTAAAATGTCCGGTCTCTTCTGAACGATCAAGTTGATGTTCCTTAAAGCCACGTATTGAACTTCTGGCTCAGAAGAAAGTAATGTGACCAATGGAGGGGCCAATTTACGTGTTAAAACGCTGACAAACTCTTGGTCAGTAATTATTTCCATGTATTTCATCAAAACTTTGACAGCAGACAAGACAACGGCAGCGTTTGCATGAGCTAGTCTGGGCGTGATCCTCTCACAAATGCTTTGTGCCTCTCGCTCATCTTTTGGGTTGTAGTTGGATAGTGAATCCAAGATGAAGATTTGACCCCATTCTGTACACTCATTCAAAGCCGTTAGAAGTTTGTTGATTGTTGCAGCATTCATTTCTACAAGGGGGACTCCACTTGGGCTGGAATCGTTGATTTCTGACAGAGCTGCCACAGCATTGGCAACAACCTTTACAAAAAATTAAAAATTGAATAAAAACTGGTATCCACATAATTATTAAATAAATTACTATCTACATTAGAATTTGCGTATATTCTAAATGAGTTTACCATAGGATTGGAATCGCTAAGAAGATCCTTTAATTGGTCAAGAAACCCTTGATCTTCCACTAATTGTGCATTTATATCATACAACTTGGCTACACAAACAGCAGCTGTCTTCCGAACATACGGGTCTTCATCCTTTAAACATTTTCTTAGCGGCTCGCATAAATATTCCGTGATCTTATCTACTCTAATACAACCCATGGTCCTCACAGCAAGAGCACGGATTAAAGGATTTGGATCTTCACAGTCCTGCAAAACATATTAACCATTGATATCATAATTATTCAAACAACTGATAAAGCAACTGAAAGGGACATTACAAATAGATTCCTTACCTTAACGAATGTATTAACAGCCATGATAGCCATATCCGGTTGACTCTTTGCATAATTCATTAAATACAAATAGACCAACTTCTTCAACTCCAAGTTATCCGTTTGCATACAATTAACAACATCCGGGAATAGGGCGGACACGTCTTTTCCAACAGTCATTGAAGCGATAACCTTCTTCACAGCTTCCCTTTTCTTCTCCTTCTTATCACTGTTCAGCTCCGACTTCAACTCGAATATCTCCCCTTTCTTCGTCGTCGTAAAGTACTTTGCGTCCGTCATCTTGCCCTTTTAGGAATGTTAAACCTTCCAACTTTCACCTCCTGATTACCCTTGTCCTGTCTACTTTCTAAATCACAAATCAAAGAGCAATTATTAAAATCTTTTAAAAAACTGCCAACTGACATACAATTTTCTTAAAATTATTTAACTTAATTACCTTACAATTACTGCAAATCCCAGAGTTTAACTACGCTTGATTATTTTAACCAGTGACAATTTAACTGTCAAAATAACTTTTTAGCTGGGATCTTCCCCTTTTTAAAGAAATAGGAAGATGATGACGAAGGAGGTGGATCGGAACTAAAAAAGGGTTAAATAGTGTTGATGATGATGAAGGTGTTGGGACAATCCTGTGAAATGCACAAGCAGGAATAGAGAAAATACGGCTGATTTGAAAAGGCGAGACAGTTGCTCATTTCCCTGCTTTTTTGCATAAACGACAATCTTATCAAATACATTACGAGGATAGCAAGTATTTACCTTTTCTGGAAGAACTAGTTAAACATTAGTGCATATAACATGCCTTATGTAGATATACACAGGGTATTGTGCATATGAAAAAACGACTGCTGATACCACGGCCGGGATGAAGATTTTTGCACAGAAACGTGGTGGGAGCCGAGCAAGGAGGAGGCAATGGAGAGCACATTTTTGCAAGAATTGTTTCTATTTTTAATTTTTAATTGAAAGATTTAAAATTGTGACAGTTAAAACCGTTAAGTTTTAGTATTGGAGGTGTGGTTTTTTATCAAAAGTATGTTGTCTCGAATTGCTGAAATTTTAAATTGGATATTCAACGGACGAGGTTCCAGGGGTCCACGAGGGGGCTTTCTTGACCGAATTTATCAAGTGATTGGGAGACGACGGGCTATTTTTGGACATTCTCAGTTTCCTGGGGCTGGCTACAGTTGTTTGGGGACTTGTGTTAACAAAATTAGTTGGAAGACCGTCTCCATCTATTTTGAAACCTGTGCCTTGCTCTGGGTCATTCATGCTTTCACTGTGAAGTGATTGAAGACAATTAACTTAAAATTAACTTCTCTAAAGATAAACTCGGTGAATTTTTAATTGTTCCCGGTTACTATTATAATAAGTTTAAAGAATTTTCCCTCTGTATTAAAGTCTAGATTAAATTTTTAAAATTAAGATGAGTAGTAGTAGTAGTGACAGTGACGATGGGGAGGAGCGCAAGCGGTTGGCACTGGCTGTTGACCCAGATTTTGTTCGTAGCAACATAAAAAGTACAAATAACGATTCTAAAGGTAATTAATATCCTCCTTATTTATTCAATTCCAGAGCCCCATTGAATTTGTCGTGGTTTAAAATGAATTCATAGATAATAGGATCTTTAATTTTGTTGCAGGTGCTAAGAATTCAGCAATTAAGAATGGGCATGATGATGGTGGTGAACAATTTCCTTCAAAACGATCTAAATATTCTGATGATGGTCTCGATTCCAGTGAGTTCCGTAATCCCTACAATCTCTCAGAAGGTGCTAAGGAGTTTATATCAAAACAGCTTGCAAAGGCATTAGATAAGTAAGTCAGGTTACAATTATTAATACGATTAAGATAATGACTACTGATTTGAATATGTTTGTAATATTATACATGCTTTGATGCTTCACTGATTTTGTTTATTTGTCATTGTTTTTCAACTTGCATTAGGTATTTTTGTTAAAATGTTACGTAGTAATAACTTCAACTTGATGCATAGTTTTTTAGTATGTAGCAGCTTATCAATAATGATGTGTACTAATGATTCAAAGTCCTATTATACCTTTTAGAGAGTATGCAAAATCATTTCTTAAATCAAGATAGAACCGACCGGTAATGCGTATTTATTATTATCGTGGTTAGTTTACTTTTATTTAAAAAGAATACATACCCGTGGAAAGAGTTACATACAATAAACGCATATATAAAAGATTTTATTAAAATCGGTTAAAACATTCTGATCAGATATTACAATTGACAATAAATTTTGGTATGTTTGGTATAATATTTTGTGATGGTAACTTGCGGATAATTAGTATGATGTAGGGTTGTTGTTATAGCTCGAATACAATGGATAATTATTTCTTAAATTATTGGTACCGTTGTTGTTCGATTTTAAAATAGTTGGTATATGACACAAGATTCTATTAACAAGCCATTTGCTTTTTATAGATATATACTAATACAACTCGTACGAGAAATGAGATCATTTGGAAACTTTTGACTTTTAAAATAAATAATGAATAATGGCTGCTTATAAAAGATAATGTGATATACATAATACAAATATTAAAACAGATTACTTCATTTTCTTAAATTTTCTTTGTTGCAGGAGTATAAAAGAAGTTGATACGATGTCTGCTTCTGGTGCTCAATATTCATCTTCATCATCCGACGCATTAGGAGCTGTTGGGATAAAATTATTCAGATCCTCCAAAAACACCTTGTGTAGAAATAAACGATCGTCAAGCGGAGTTGCATCCACTTTCTCTATTGCTTTGGGGAAAAGGAATCAAAAGAAGAAGTCAAAATCATCATCAAATAAAAAGAAAAAGGACAACTGTTCATCTTCGTCGTCCGAGGATGAAACTGAAAAATTAAAATCTGTCGCAGTTACGGCAGAGTGGGTACATAAACAATATTAAAAAATAGTTTAAGTAAGAACATTAGTCGTTTGTTAAAGAGTTCTCATGATGGCGGGACCCCCTCCAATTAACAAAGAGGAAAGTCATAAGGAAAGAGACTTGACTGAATTTAGAAAATAAGTTATAATACCTTTTATAATATAACATAAAATACAATTCTTAGATTACAAAATGTATACATAAATTCTTACCGCGAGCTGTTTTCACTGCCATATTTTTGATACAGAGTTGAGTTACCTATTTCTTAATAAAATTACACAAACACATACAAAACATTTTATAAAATGATTATTTTAAAAGTAACATCGAGAATTTGCTGGGAGTGGATGGATTTCTAGTACATAGTATTTAATTAAAACTTACATAAAATACAAAATTATATATTTAATATCTTGTGTAGCACCTGCCATTTTAACATAAATAGACTCCTATGGGCATTGTATTGCATAACGGCACGTCAGTAGCATCTCAGCGCTTGCGCATGTATTTAATCAATCACTTCATCTTCATCGTTACCTCGAATCCGTTCTGTTAAATCATCATGGCTAAAAGTCTCCTGGAGATCATCATTAGAAATCCAATCGTCGACAATGGATGAAAGATTGACTCCATTAGAAAAAGATGAGTTTAGGCATGCATCCATAATCGTTGACATTTCATTATCCAATGACCCTGCAGCATTGCCACTGGTCCCAACAGAGACTTCAAATGCTTGAATTTTATCCATCACAGAATTTAAATTTAGAACTGCAGCAGCACGATCAGGAACTGGTTTACTGTCCTCTGGTACTGGAACTGGATCCCTAGCAATGAACGAGTTGATAATCCGATTAAGCCCTTCTTGTTCAGTTTCGTAAGGATTCCGTGGAATTGGAAGCTGCTTAGGTGGCTTTGGTGCAACGGCTTCTTTCATCTGTAGAAAACAGTAGTTGGAAAATATAACATACATGTTAAAATGCAGTCATATTTTATTTTATAAAAACTTATTCCTGTGTCCACTACTTGGTACTAACCTTTTTTAACCATGTGTAGCGACGAAGTTTTTCTGAAGTTAGCTCCTCCTTCAGGAGTTCACAGTTAGGACATGCTAAGCCATCGCAATTTCCGCAGATTGAGACGTCGATTTCTGTAGCAGCGTCCAGTTTCAGCACTGGAGGAAAATAACCATCGGCATCGGTCTGGTTGGCTACTGAAGATAGTACCGGTGCACTTGTTTGAATTGATGCAGAATTAGTCAATGGTTTAATCCCATCACTAGTTTGAGTTCCCAAGCTCGTGCCTAACACAGATTCGCTTTGAATTGCTTTATCATTTGGCTTTTCAGCAGTTGATATGGGGATTTCCTCGGATACAATGGAACAGTCAGAAGTGCCAAGTGAGACAACACTATCGGTACCACAAGCCACATCAGAAGTGAACGTTAAGTCAACATCATCAGTAAGACAAGCCACATCAGAAGTGCCAGTTAAGACAACATTAACATTATCAGTAACACCAACGCCAGACGCCTCAGGAGTTGGCATCCGTTCGAGATTAGAATCTTGCTTTGGAGCGGGATCAGGCTCATTAACAGCAGGTTTTGCTACTTCATTCTTGACATTCTTACTACATTCATTTGGCTTAGCATCTGTGTTGTTGACACTAGTTTTGATAAGTGCTCTGGCTGCTGCTTCGGCGTAACTTCCTCGTCGATCAAATACCTTTTTTACTGGTTTTACTTCTTTTTCTTTGATTTTGTTCTCAACTGGGATTGGAGAAGTACTGATTTCAGGTTGTGTCGTTTTAGAATCAGAAGGATTTTCAGTGCTTGCAACATGAGACAAACTTTCACTGCTTCCATGAGACGGGTTGTGACTGCTTGCAACATGAGATGAAATTTCACTGCTTCCAAAATGAGGAGACGGATTTTCACTGCTTGGAGCAAGAGATGGGTTCTCACTGCTTGCAATTCTAAATAAATTATCACTGCTTCCAACATGAAATTGATATTGATTTTCACTGCCACTGCTTCCAACATGACATTGAAATGCATTTTCGATGTTTCCATAATAATTTGGATTCTGACTGCCTCCGGCTAGAAAGTGATTCTGACTTCTTCCAGCGTGAAATTGATTTTCTCTGCTTCCAGCATGAACTTGAAATGGATTCTGACTGCTTCCGGCGCGAAAATTATTCTGACTGCTTCTAGGGCGAAATTGATTTTCATTGCTTCCAACATGAAATTGAAATGGATTCTGACTGCTTCTAGGGCGAAATTGATTTTCATTGCTTCCAACATGAAACTGAAATGGATTCTGACTGCCTCTAGGGCGAAATTGATTTTCACTGCTTCCAGCATGAAACTGAAATGGATTCTGGTTGCTCCCAACATTATATAGAGACTCACTGCTTGCAACATTCCACGGATTTTGACTGCTTTCAGGAAATTCAAATGGATTCTGACTGCTACCAACATGGCATGGATTTTGACTGCTTCCAACATGACATGGATTTTGACCGCTTCCAACATGACATGGACTCGAGACTGTGACTGTGTTTGTACCACTAGAACCTGCAAAAGTATCAACCGTTCCATTTTTTCTGTACACGACGAAAGAAAGATCTCTTGGGGCATACTGATATAGCCGAGGCATTGAATTCATCCAACCTTTTAGAACTCCAGGTTTTTCTTTAGATGCAGGTTTACGATTACGAACCTGATGAATCCGTGGAACTTGCAATGAGTTGGAAAAGAGAAACATTGACGCCAAAGGGCCAGCCTCAGTAGTTGCCGCTGCGGTAGAAAAATTATCAGATGTTTGATAAAATTCTATTTCAGGCTCTGCTTGAAAATCTATGAAATGCGGATCTCGCTCCGGTTGATCGTTACTACCAGGAGGGTTTCGAAGATACTCATCCATAGTTAGTATATTGGAGTTGACGTCTCTCTCTTCTGTTCTGGAACGAGGTTTATTCGACGAAGGTGTTGGAGGCTAAGCATTTATAAAATAAAAGAATGCTTAAATATTTTTATATTTACTAAGAGTTAAATTACTTATAATGACGCTTCTGAATTAGACTTACATCAACAACTATGAGTGAGTTGACACCAAACATGAGTGAGATAAAATAGGGGCGAACAGATGATACTCTTAAGACACTTGGATTGGGTCCCCTAAAACGAGATAAAAGTCAAAGTAATTAGTCAAATGGTTATGGAAGACCATGGAAACCTTCAATAATTAAAACCTCCAAGTTGCAAATATTCAAATCGCTCACACTCTAAACACTAAATCACAACAGTTGTGAGTTGTAAACACCTATAAAATACTTACTTTAGTTTTCATGCTGCAAGCTGAACTAAAAAATGATCATCCTCAATCCAATTATATAGTGTTACTAATTACAACCCCTTGTATTAATTCACCGCATTTAATTCAACTAAACAAAGACTAGACTGTGTTATGCGATGCCTTGGATACGTTATTTCAATTCATTTAATTTCATAGCATAATTAAGAAGTTAATTGCTCATTTCCCATTTACTGCATCTAATCTAAATTATCAAAACTAAACTAATTCTAACCACGTTCATTTATCCATTGATGGTTCCGTAAAGCATGCTGCTTCTGACACAAGACCCCTACTTTTCTATACTGACTTTACAAAGGATTTTAGATCTCAAAGCTCACAGCTGTTCCTCCTGTCATTCAACTTAATATATTCGCTCATTCAATAACAAAAAGCTCAGAACAAGTTTCTTGTGAAAACATGACAGTACGGCTCAAGAGGAACGAGTAAGAGCAGCAGACCGAAACATAATAACATTTTAGAATGGTATATTATCGCAAAGGACAATGGGAATGAAAGAGAGCAAAAAACAGGAAATGAATGAGCCAAAACAAAAACCATGCGTTTTTTCGACTCTCGGAAACACCGGGAATGGATATAACAAAGGAATTAAAGTTAAATAACTAACCGGAAAGAAAATCTTGTTATTTAAATACCACCTGGATTTAATTGAAGAGTACCACGATGATAATAAAAACAATATTTTTAAATGTCAAATACAATAAAATTATTTTAATTGAACACTTACCGACTAAAATAACTTCCAGCAGACGTTAATGTCCTTTCACCCTAGTCAATTCTCGAACCGGTGAAAAAAACAGTAACTATCACCTAGAAAAGGAAAATAGATAATTTTAATTGTTAGCACCTTGACAGCTGATAGACACTTAAATAATATGAACACTATTAGTTAAAATTCAATTAACTATTTTAACTATCGAAGCGCAAACACCCCCTAAAAGCCTTTAATAATAATAACAAACTCACCTGTCAGCTGTGAAAATTAAATTATATTAAACAAATAACTGAAAGGTTGGTATTCGGTTTAGCGGCTGCCACTTACAACGACTGATTTTAACTGTAATTTACTAACCACAATTAAATTTAAAAATTAAAATTTTAATTACCGGAAATTTTCTTTTACTAAATACCCTTGCACTGTATTGATATGTAGCTATGGTAAATCACGCAGTGTTGCACCTGATTATGCTTATCCAACGTTTATCCTTCAAATAATTAAATCTGCTTATCATCACCTGCTGATCGTAAATTACCCTTTCCTATGCCTAGTCTGTATTGCGTAAGAAATGCGGATTTCAACACGAATTACCGTTTTTAATTTTTTGACGTTTCAAAAGCTCATCTCTGAAACGTAATGCAACCTAAATTACGTAAAAAAAACGTAAAAAATCCTGCATTTCTCACAATGAAAAAATAGCGTACAACAAATACCGTTCCGTAGTCCCCGTAATGTTATCCAATCATATCTTGTAATACTATTGAAAAACGCTACTTTTCCTCCACTTTTTCCTATTTTCCCCGTTGTGCATTGTGCATACAGAGCATGGCACATTGCCCAGTGCTCAGTGAACATTGCATAGCATAGCCCGTAGTGTATTTTTAAGTGTACAGCTGTACTCGTTGAAAAACCTTCCGGCTTTTTCCATTCTTTTCTCCTTGTCATTTATTAATGAACTCTGTAGTGGGGAGTAGGGCCTATCCTTGTAATGCTTTTGTTAAAGAGCTTTTTTACGGCATGTGTGCGTAGAAAGGAAGAAAAGCCGATAAGGAAGAAGATTGCGAGTTTTTTCCCCTTTCTGAATGTAAATAAAATATATCCGTTCCATTCTTTTTTCACATCATCACTTTAAAAAGGAAAGAGGAGCCAAAAATAACATGTTTGGTTTTAACGTGGTTAAATCTTAATTGTAATTAAAGTTTTAATTAATTAAAGGAGAAGGCAGACGGAGGGATGAAAAATTGCACGGTTTTACCTCTTTTTCTCTTATATTTTATTTTTAAAAGGAGATGATGAAGGGGAGGAGAAAATCAGACTTTTCTAGTTTTTAGTTAAGGTAGTTAAGTTTAATGGTGAGTTTAAAAAGGAACTTAAGAACTTTAAATGTGCTATTATTTCCTGTGTCTTATCAAAAAAATTGCAATAAAGGAGGAGGGAAAGGAAGGTTTTTTACCTGGTTTGTTGTGTTCACTTTAACGGTTCCGTTAATTGAGATTTGTAAGTTGGATCCTTTGAAGATAAAATTAAAGTGGACGCTCTGATGATATTGTATTTTTAGTAGTTGTAGAAAATTAAATGACTGGTTAAACAATTACCAAAACGCTGGATATATTTTACTTTCTTGGGATGTTTACGCGACTTAAAACTTAATTTTAGATGATTGTCCTGACCTAGACCTTGTCTTTATCAGATTTTTAAGATCCAAACTAATGCGGGTTTACTTGTTTCGTTAATTTTCGATTTAATATTGGAATGTGTTTGATTGTTGTAGCGGCAGATGATACACGCATGACATTATAACTGCTGCTGACTGATACTTTTCTTTTTAACAGATTTACTGTATTTTTTAAATAAAAATACTAATTTAACAGGGCGTTCACTTTTAAGTAATAATTTTTATCCTCAAAGGGCTCACATTAACAAGTATGCTGAATTTTTAGAATAAAGTAAACCGTTAAAAGAATAATTCATTTTGGATGGAAAAGTTACTGTTTGTTGGCGGTTGAAGATTACGTCAGGTCAAACTTTGTAAATTGAAGGAGTGGTGGCCCACTTGGCTGGTCCAGAAAATTCCATGTGTTCAATACGGTTGACGTTACTTGTTTTATAATCAGTTCGGAATCGATCGTGTCTTAAATATCTGATTATCTGTAAAATTAGTGTTCAGTCGTGTGGGGGGTGGGGAAGGGAGACGGAGGAAATAGTGGCCACCTCTGATGAGCTAAGTGCCATGAAATACTTCAAGTGCAATGATTGAGGTAAGATAATAATACTTACACTATCTAGTATGGATTATGATTAAAGAGGGGAAGGGGAGTATGATTAATGGATTCTTCCCACTATTATTAATGCGAAATCGTAAAACGGGCAGTAAGAAATAGTAGCAGTAGACCGGTCTCATTTTGGCATTTAGTAGTAGTTAAGCAGTAGCTGGCCGCCACTAAGGGAAACAATAAAATAAAAAAAGATACAAAGCATGCCAAACTGTAATAGCAGGGCTATCTAAAACCTTAATTATAGTCATTTATTGGCGGCGGCATAGGCATTTATGTAGTGTGGCGTCATAGATTCATCGTTTTAAATTGTTTTGGTGAATTGAATAAACCTTGGCATTATTAGTTATGAAATTATTTTACTTTTCAGGAAAGACAAATGACGGGATAGTTTGGATTACTATTGCGATTCTTGTGCAATCAAGCTATGTATATTCCCGGATGCTTTCATTTCTAAGCGAAGAGGACTAATCGAATACGATTCTTTTGGGATCCTTTGGTGACAGTGACGGGGGAATTCAGTAAACTTAAGTAAATAGACGATGGATGGAAAAAAGACTACTCCACGGTAAGTACATTTGGAGGGTTTAATTTTTCATTGAAAACAAATGCATGGAATGAATACGGAATGTTGATTGAATGCAATGCATGTTTGTTTTTGAAACAGGCAAAAGCGTCAGTCAAAGACGCTGGAAACAAATCTTTGGGATTGCAGTGTTTGCACGTTCAGAAACACTGCAGAAGAGTTCAAATGTGCAATGTGCCACGTTCGAAAGGGAACATCAACACGGTAATTGGAAAATTATCTCTTTTTTCTTTTTATAATGCTTGTTTTATTGCTGTTATATAATATCTGTTATGGTATAGATATGGGGCTTGGCATGGGGCATATTGAGAAATTATAGTGTAATTAAGTACTATTGTTAACCATTTGTATTATTTGGTTTTTGCAGAAAGCCCAGACTGAACCCCCAACTAGTTGCACAACAAGTAGCGCAGCAGTTGACCGCAACGAATCCCAAACCAAAATCAGAAGGAACTAAGGAGCCAAAAGAACCTAGAGAGACTAAGAAACCACGAAGTGACGCTAGTGGAGGCAATGCAGACGAAAAGAAGAAGAAAAGAAAGAACCGTGCTATGTAAGTAATTAGTGGAGCAAATCTTGAGTCTTGGGATTTAGTGAATATTTAATAGTTTTTAATTTTTTTCTGTAGGCGACCTAGACTGAAAAACATTGACCGAAGTCAAGTGCACTGTCAACCCGTGACTGTCAATAATGTAACCGTGTTAATTACAGAATTTCTTACAAAATCTTTAGCCAGCTCAGCACAAAACTCGACCGTTATACCAACCGAATTGCCTAGTTCGAGTGATGTGAGTAATTCTGAAGTTAGTGTAAATGGGGAAGTACCTCCTACACCACAAAGTTCATAGGGAATTATAAAATTTAAAAATAATTCATCATCCTGTTTTTAATACTGCTATTACTCTACCTCGTCAAGTATTATTATATAATATGCCTCGTTCGTAAACGTCTTCAACGAATTCAGCTAAGACATAAACACTATTATATTATTATTTTAGTAAACTTTAGACTAGCTCTAGCCATGAGTAGCCTTGAAACTGCATTTACTTGTTAACGTTTTTGTTTCTTATTTAAGAGTTAAAAAGTTATTTTTGAATTATTTTTGTTAGAATAAATCCAGCATAATAATTTTTATATTGTTTAATCAAACCCAACTTGTTAATATGATTGATATTATCTTTAATTTAATATAATTCTTGGTAGTCCTATAAAGGATATGATAAAACCGGTTTGCCTCTACCTCCACCATTACTTCAGCTATTTGTCTTAGTTTTTACTGTATTTATTTATTTGTTGATATTGAAATGAAATATACGTACATCAAACAGTCTTTTCAAATAATTACTACAAAAACCAACGCAGCGATCATTTCTCAATGATAATTGATAATAATTAAACCTTTTTTAAATATTATTACACTAAAATATAAATACTTTCACATAAAGAGTCTTATGGCTTTAGTAACCATAAATAAGATTCCGAAAACAAAGTGGGATATAAAGATTAGAAACAACTTTGTTAATCGTCATCATAATCGTTGATTGAATTCACTGATGACAATTGTAAAACAAAACTCTGGAAGTCAGCGTGAAAAAGGGTAGTGATTATTTAGTTATAGAAAACAAAAATCAACATTGGACACAAACACGTTCACGTCACGTGTCAAAAACAAATTGTCTCATGCAAATACTTTGACTGATGATATTAAATTGTAAAACTAATTAGTTAGTTAATACGTCTAATTGCATTTACTCGTTAATTATATTACGTATATATTTACAATCTAATATATATTTATACAATAGATGCGCGTAATATTAAAGATTATTTCTATAACTTATTTATAATTTATTAAGGGAGCAGACGCAGAGATTGCTTTTTTCTTCGGGTTTATTTAATGCAAAGAAAAACCAGGATGCTATTACAAGAGAGTATTACAAAAATGGAGTTAAATATTTTGTGTGATTTACAAGTACAGTGCTGCAGCTACGCCTGACTTTTGTCTTGAGGAAGAAATTACTGTTAAAGTTTTTCCTCAAATAGCTTTATTTATGTATTTATCAATTTGTTATACAACGTTAGGAAGTCGCGAAGCGTAAGAAAAAGGTAGTTTTTAAAGTACTGCAGCAAAGAAAGTTTTGACGTCAAGGAAATCTACAACCATTGTAGATTTAATTATAATTTAATAATTAATTTCGAGTTTTCTTTTGTTCTCGAAGTTTGTGCTGAAAAAATTAAACTTGTTAAAATAATGTGCAAATTCCACATGTTATTTAAATAAGAATGAATAAGCTACACACTTTTTGGTGGTACTGAAGAAGTAAAAGAACTCACACAACAAACATTAAATTATTTGTAATAAAAAATAACCAAAAATAAAAACTACAAAAGCATAATATTAACTTAAAAGAATGTTTTCGCAATTTTGCAAATAAAAAACTAAAACTACAAAATATAAATACCTTAATGTTTAAGTTTGAAAGGAAATAAAGAGGAAAGTTGAAATTACGAAACATAGTTTCCGGTACATTCCAAGTTATTTCTCAATATCTCTTTGCACAAAAAGTAATTGCAGATTTATAATTAAATTGTTTTGCTGGAGGCTACCTGCAACCTTGTTTTGGCGCATGTATGCCAACCTGGCTGCCATAAAAAATGTTGAAAAATACGTTTATAGCATGTACGTGTTCCAACACACGCACGCACTTCATATTTTATTTATACAAGTTAACTTCGATTGAGGATGTGTGGTTGGAAGCGTTTTTGTCGGCACTTTTTTTTACGAAACGCGCTTTCTCGTAGGCGTTGTTTCCCTGCTAATTTATCACAGTGAAAGCATACCGGATAAAAAAGAGGAAATGCCAGAAGAAAAGGAACAAACTGGCCGCTTCTCCTGTTAATTCCGCGTAGGTATATTGTACATTCATAACCTTTAATCAAGTCTCTTGTTGTCTCATCATCATCAACTTCTGGTAAATAAAACGTGTGGAGGAAGAAAGGAGGGATTAGGTATTTAATAAGCATCTGCCTTGTTACATTCTTTTTAACTAGTTAGACTTTGTTCAATAAAAAAGAGACAAAGATCAAAGTTTTCTTCCGTATGGTGTCTTTCCAGTTATGAGGATGATGGGCACGTGATCTGGATGAAGAAGAAATGGAGAAATATGATGAGGAATTCTTAGCACGCCCCCTAAAGCGGTTGAAGGAATGCAGGGTTAAATTACTAGTCCTTTTTTGTGTGGAAGAGAGAGTAATAAAAGATGAGCCACAAAAAATGTCCACGTGCTGGTTCTGGAACAGTTGTAAAATAGGAAATAGGAATGGCGATGTTCCAGGAAATAAATTCGCTATTCATTACTTTTGTTAATACCGTTTAGCATTTATTGATATTTTGATGAGGGAATGAATCCAAAAAACTACTTTTGCCCTGGTTAAAATACAATTGGACCGTGAACACCGAAATTATTGTCTAAAATTTAAGTATCTCCGTGAGTTCAACTAAAGGAGGGAAATAATGACTGATGTAAAATGTCAATAATTTGCCAGCGTGTGTAGTAAAATGAATAGAAGTAATTAAAATAAAAGGTTTATGAGTTCTTTATCATACCTGCTAATAACAGTACTCATCTTGAAACAAGGGAATCTGCCAATGTAAGTAATAATCATTCCTGTCTCATGTTCCCCCAAAGCGGAAAGGATCTACAGATAGTAATAATAATACAAGACTAGAGTAATTTTGCATGGAAGAGTTGCTTTCACAGAATAGTAATCCTTTCAGTTTTCGCATTTGCGAAATAATAACTTTTTATTTCCTCTAACTTTCTCCCTCTTCCTTGTATCCGCTTGTTTCGTAATTTTGCTCGTTTTTATAAAAAGTTTTCATAATTCTACTGTGGAAAATAACCCAGAAAAGCTCGTTTCTCTATGCAAAGTTGCATTTTAACTAGATGTAATAATAGTTACATGATATGATGGGGAAATAGCGGCTTCTGCTGTGTTCCCTGCTCACTCAATTTTACAAGGAAAAGAGCAGAAAAAATTAGAATCTCAAGCGGACTCCTGTTTTTTACAGAGTACAAGGAAAAGGCAGGGGACAAAAGGAATCAAATTACTTTCTCCTCCACCTTATTAACATTTTAATGATCTTTTGACAACACTTCTTCTTCTGTTCGGAATCCATTAAAAAAACTCCTTCAAGTTTGTGACTTTTCTCGAGCAAATTTTCTATGATCCTTTTAAAATTATTTTTAATTATTTTTGGAAATTAAGGCTAATTCTAGTCATTAAATACTCATCATCATTTAGACGAAAACGATTTCATGATTGGAGGTCAAACCGTAAAAATTGATTCAGTTTTTTTCATTTGAGTTGATGACAAGGACGCTATTACGAAGAATGATGATGACCTAGATGGTTCAGAGAAAGTGAAAACTTTGAAAGGAAATGAAAAAGGAAAATCTCGTCCTTACCCTCTCCCTTCTCAATTCTCACTTTCTTTATTAAAAACCGCACCAGCAACAGAAGATTTTTCTTCTTTTCCTCTCCTCTCTCAAGTCACAAAGGAATGGTAAAAATGAGTCTCACAACTTTACATATAAATTGCGTTTTTCTTCATGTCCTTTCCAGAGAAATAAAATTCTTGATTTGACTTCTGTCGAGGAAGAAAGTCTTATAGAGTTGGAGTTGTGTATAAAAAGGTACGTGTGTGTGGATTTTTATAAGAATTACTCTGTGTATAAAAATAACTTTCTTTCAAGTTACAACGACTAGCTCTGTATTACAGTTAATACTTTGTCATAAAATCTTTGCAAAATTCTAAGATTTGAACTAGTTTTGCAAAAATCAGACAGATGTAGTCCCCTCGTTAGTGTTTTAATTTTTGCAAGTTTTTTTCTGGATTTGGGACGGAATGAAAACGGTTTTTGCAAGCGTCTCTTAAAAAAGCAAAAGTTTTAAGGTTCTTACAAAGAATTTTTCTTTTGCTGCTTCAAATGGTATGAAAAATGGTATGAAAACAAGTTTTTAAGAAAGTTTTTGAATGTGTCGAATTATATTTTTTATTTCTACCGCTTTCTTCCTCTCAAGGCTCAGTCAACGCCTGAAAGGGAAATGAATAAAGTGGAGATGAAGGATGAAAAAGGGAGTAGACCTAGAAAACAGAAATATATAATGGAATTCTATTCTCTTTCTCACTCTCCCCGTTTTTTCCACCCTTTGATCAGGCGTAGGCTCTACTTTCCAAGGTCTATATTTTTCCCTTACCGATTACGTAAAAATAGAAAGTTGAGAAAAGGGATAGGTTTTTTATTATGAAAATTGTATATTTCCTTCTTACTTGTTCCACAAAAGGAATTTTTCCCTTTTTTGGGGAAAATACCGGTTTGTACAGGAAAGTACTATTTTTTCAAGAAAATTTAAGTGACTGTATTGTGTAAGGAAAGGATCGGATTCTTAAAGAAAATGATAAAGAAAAACAGATCATGTTTTGTGAAATAAAAGTAGAGAAAGGAAACGTAGAGAAAAAGTGAGCAGCAGTTGCCGTTGATAGTATTCCGTTACATTTTTTGCTACAATTTAGAGTTTTCCTGGAAAAAATTACGTAATAAAATGTATAAATAGGGGATATTATACAATGAGGTTTTTAAAAGACATTGGGAAATCCCGAGTATACAAAAGATACTTAAGGAAAATGAATGTGTTGTGAATTGTGTCCTTTTAGGTCTTTGTTTGCTAAACACAAATCATAACATAACAACACGAAAAAACGGAAAAATTATGAGAGGATTTAATTTACAAAGTTTACCTTTTTAATTTTAATGAATTTGTTAGGCAATGTTGAGAAACAATTAGGGAAAGCCGCAGAATATCGAAAACTGGGAAGGTTTTTATTTTGTTTGGTCTGGAAGTACGTATAGCTTTTTGAATGAAAAACAGAATTACATAATATTTATTTCTTGAGCAATTCGTAATTAACAAAAGAATTGCACAATATACAGTACAATTTAAATTTTTTACTTTTTAATGCTTCAAAGGTTTCTCTAAACCTATTTATAATCATTCTCAATTGTAGGATTTGTGCAATTGGTTTTTATCGCAGTAAGAACCGGAACGGTATGGAAAAACCCTTGAAAAACGTTTAAGTAAATAAAAGGTTTTTGCGAGCTTCGTTCCGCACCTTGTTTCCCATGAATTTTCTTTCTCTCAAATAAAATAGACTTAAGAATTCATTTTATATTTCAGTTTTTACTTTTTTGCAGTACTTTTTAAATAATTTTTGTTATTACCTGATAAATGCAAAGGAAATTAAGCTTCCAATTGTTTTTTCTGTAGAACTTCTCATTTGTTTAGAGAAACTTCCGTTGCCAAGGAAAACCAAAGTTGCATAAATTACAAAAATGGTATTTATGATATTAACATCATTCGTGTGTCTTTTGATCTTGTAAGCGCATCAAATCAAGTACCTTTTCAATTAATTTATTAACTACGGTATTTCCTCTTATTTTTTGCATGGATAAAAGCAAAAAGTACTTAGAGAAAAAATGTTTTGATTGTGTAATTACGTATTAAATGTAAAAGCATTTATTACTTTTGCTCATTTACTAAAAGAACTTCCTGGATGTTTAAAAGCTATATTGAAGAAGGGAAAAGCTGTGAAAAACTATTACAAACACTTGTTTTTGTTTATTTTATGAAGGGAGTGGAGGAAATGAGAATAATTTTCTAGACTTCCATTGAAACTCGGTAAATTATTTTATTTGGTTGGTCACACATTGTGCCAGCTCACATGTGTAAATCATGCAAAAACCAAGAGAAAAGGAAATATATGTCGTTATTCAATGCCAGCCTAACATTGCCAAAATAACCTTTTTTCCTCGGCCTTATCACAGCCATCCACGTTACCCTTTATAGAGTTTGGAAGAGCGTGAATGGAAATAAATTTCTGAAATGACCTTCGCCGTTCATCCTTTTCACACTCCAATTCATAAGAGAAAGTTGCTCAGCCTTTATTGAATAAGAAAGGAAAGCAAGTGCGATCATCCTTTCTGTATTTTTGGGGGAATAAGATACTATTCCTGTGAGAGTTCTAAAAACGTTTAAAACTTTGTCCTGACCTTCCCTTTTGAAAGTATTTTATAATGAATAGTGACAAGATTAAAAAATAAGTTTTTAACAGAAACTTTGATTGGTGGGAAAGTTTGATGAGTTTTGAGAAAGTTTCAAACTTTCTGAGGTTGACCATCAGCATAAACCTTATGTCAATCAATCATAATTGTTAATTAATTTTTCCTCTTCCGCTTTCATAACCTTGTTTTTTAATCTCTTCCTTGAAACTTTCAAAAGCTTAGTCCATTCGGTTTTATCTTTTTGAATCCTTTAATTCCGCTTTGCTTCCTTTTCCGTTCGGTGGAAAAAAAGATTTTGAACCAGTTTTAAATTCTTTTGGAAAAATCTTTGTTAGTTACCCGTGTGCAGGTTTTTTTTGTGAAAAAGCGCGTTCCTGTAGTGGTAAAGAAGAGCTTAAAGTATCACCAGAGTCTTAACCATGCGGTGGAAAAGGAGGTGGTGGCTGTGTATGGATGGTGGAAACTATATCCCTTATCTTTAGATAATGCCATAGCCATGGAGTTTGGAATGCAGATGGAAATTGTGAAGATATAGCACTCCACAACCTCTAGATCACTCTTACTCGGTCACGGAGAAGTCAGGGCCACAACGGCTGTAGTCATGCTGTGACTATCAAAATGGCAAACAATAGAGAAAAGAATATAATTTTCATAAAAATGTATTTTTCCTTATAAAAGTAAAAATAGTCAAAGTGACAAGTTAGAAAACAAATTTTAGAAAAGTATTTAAGCTTTTTTTTTTACTTTTTAGTCTACCTGTAAGCAACTCTCAAAGTCTTCCGATGTTGTTTTCTACTACAAAACTCTTAAATTATGCATTTCCTTATCATAAAAGGAAAAACTTTTAAAACTGGACTAGAGGATCAAAAATATTAATCCTGTCCTCACAGATTATGCAATATTAAATACCGGAATACAAAATAAAATGTCTGGGGTATTCTAAATTTTTGTAATCTAAAAAATAAGCCATTGTGTGTAGTTATTTACATACAGAGAGGTATAGAGACGCTATTCCTTTAACCTTCGTGAAAAAAAGTGGATTTGAGCTTGTAAAATACATTTTCCATTTTAGGTCTATTATTCTCTGAGAATTTGCAAAGAGTGTAGAAAGACACGCGATGAGGAATCCAAAATTGTATGCAATCACCTTTCCATGTAAAATACCTTTTGGAGTTGTACAAGTTTTAATATAACAAGGCTTTTTGGAATTATTCATTTTGTAGGGAACGTTTCGTAATAGATTTAATGTCTATATAGAAAGAAACGATGGAAAAAAGTAGAGCAAAGTAATGCACAAAAGGAGAATACTGCAGTTCTTCGTATATTCCTGCATTCTTCCGTTTGTACACATGTTTTAAGGAAAAAATAGGTTTGAGAGGGGCTTTTTATAACTTTGTGTATGACTATGCATGAATTGTTAGAACGTAAAAAAAGGGAAAATTACAAAGGAAGGAGTGGAAGGAGTGGAGCACGTTGGTATTTGTCTAGCCTGTACTCCGGCTCTTGTTTTTCCCTTCAAAGTCTTCTATATAGGTTGACCTTAACTTTGATGATGAGGACGGTGGAAAAGGGAAAAGCTTGTGGAGCTTGCTTGTTCGATAAACTATAAAAAATAATGTTTTTAAAAGGTAAAAGATGACAAGCGTATAATGGCTAGTTGGATATATAAAAGCTATAAGGATTCTAGTAAACAGCATGCAAATCAGTGTTGGAATAAATTTCGTAATGCCCCTTGTCCCTCAATAATGCATCTTCTTTTTTGATTAATCATCGTTTTCATTCATTCATCATGGATGCAGACAGACAGACATGAATTATGACTACCTTTGTGAAGTTTTTAAAATAGACTTTGGAATTAGGGATCTCAAGGCACTTGAGCTATGACGAAAAGCGACGAAGTTTCCGGCAAAGCAGTGGTACGCGGTACGCAGCATAAATGAAACATGTAAAAGAGAAGAAGAAAGGAGAAAAGTGGTGATTACCTAAGTTGGTGATTGTAACAATGTGGAGAAAGGGTTTGCCACTACTAACCCAGAACTTAGATTTTCTCCTTTCTCCCATTCCACCGCTCCTCAAGGCACCTCTCCCTTATTTCCCTAATTTGTACAATAATGAAGACGATGAGCCGGGTAAGGATAGACAAAGTAAAAATCCTTTCCTTTAAACGTATAGATTATTTTCTGGGTTATGTAAGAGCTTGCGCACACCTACAAAACAAGGCTGTGGCTGTATGCTGTATTCTAAGACTGGTGCTGGTGTGGGGGAGACGTTTTCTCCGAACGGGAGAAAACACTCCGAGTCGGACCACTCCGCACAAGTACATCAATAATGTAAGGAAAAAATAAACTTCTTCTTCTTCTGCAGCTGTTTTCCCCTTTGCCCTGGCTTCTTTGTTTGAAAATTGTATTTTCCCAAAGTCAAGTTGAGGACTGCAGAGAAAGTTATATTTGAAGTCTCCACCCCCACCGCAGCTTCGATGCTATCGTGCCTTTTTACAAGAACATCACAAGAGCTCTGCAGTTTTGATTCAAGTTGAGGAATGAAGAAAATAGTGGAATGTCTAAAGATAGAAGATCGCTTGATTTTGTCCGCAAAACATTGATTTGTGATGGAAAATCTAAAAACTTTACTTTTCCCGCTCACCTAGAAAATCTATATTTAAAATGTTCTATTTTCAAAACAAAAATAAAGCTTTAATGATGATGTCAGTCTTTTTGTCCTCTTTTTTCTATTTTTTGTTCTTTTCCGAGAATAAATTTGATCGTGAATGGAAAAGTCTTTCAAACAAATTTCCGTCTCACAAGGACCTTCCCCGTTTTGTGTTTTTGTCCCCGGTTTTTGTAAACAAGAGAAAATCCAACAATTTTTGATGGATCAAATGTCTCCCTAGCTTTTTGATGCAATCAAACATGACATACGCAACGAGAAGCCTCGCTCCAGGTGTAATCCACCGTTGGAAATGCATGTAATTGTGCACGGGGAAATGTAAATGCAGATATGTCAAAATAGAAAATAGTTAAGCTTTGAAATAATAACCGAGTCCGTTCACCTTTCCTTGTTTTTTCCTAATTTTTTATTTACCGGTATTGACAATTTTAAAAGGGAAAAATCAATGCAGGAAATTGTACATTTTTTCCATTACAGTTCTTTGAATTTTAGTCATTTATTATTTAACGTTTTTTAAAAAATGTTCCCGCCCTACCATTTTTATGGAAATCCCCAGTCTCATTCCTTTTTAAAAAGTTGCAAAGGATCTTTTTTATCCAAAAATCTTTACAAAGGGAATTATCTTTTATTCAAAAATGGATTTTCTTTTCAGTGAATTCTTGCTAAAAACGAAGTTTCTCTTCTTTTTAAAAAGTTTATAAAAAGAGTAAAGGAAGGAGCGTGTCCTTCAATTTTCCTCGACATTGCTCTCTTGATCATCAGGAAATGTACAAAAGGAAAGTATGAAACCTTTTTGTAAGTTTAGATTTCCATAGAGTTGGAGTCTCCATTGAGAATAGTGTCCATTTTCTCTTTCCAAAAGCCTTTGTCTTTTTACATGAAAAATTTAAATATGATAAAGTTGAATTTTCCTGCAAGCATATATGTATCCCATGCATAAGTTGAAACTCTGTCGTTCTAAAACACATTAAAAACGGTTTTTGCCTCGTGCTCCACTCTTCTGTTGGAGAAAACTCTGAAGAGAATGAAAAGTCATTATTATTTTGATCAGCAAGGGGGAAAGGAGAATGACGGATTGGAATAGAAAATTAAAAACATAAAAAACCCCTCCTCAAATGCTTTCCCTCTTATTTTATACAAAGCAGGTATGAAAAGTCCTTTCCATCAACTTCCCCCGAACAAGTCAATAGAGAAATCGGAATAATATTCTCAGAATTGCTTGCATTTTCTTTAAGTTTTTGTAAAAATCTAAACTGCAGCATTATGACGTGGCACAACCAAAACATGCATTTTTTCTCTGCACAGCACGATACTGTATAAAATGCTGGCTCAGAAGTAAAATACGAAGCTACATAATATTTAGAGAGAAAAGTTGGGAAAGCAAGAATGAAAATGTATTTTGCTGTAATGCTTCTGCTTGAAAACGTTCATTCTCTCAATACCGCTCCCTTCGTTGGATGTTCATGTGTTCACATGAGTTTTCACCAGAAGGGAAAACGATTTATACTATGTTTTACTAAGTCTACTACACAATCTTGATAAAAACAGAGCTAGGATGAAAGAGAAAATATATAAAACACTGAAGGAGTAACGTTTTCACAAGGAAATATAGAGGAGTTCCTTTTTTCTTGCATGCTTTTTTCCACTATAATTTCACTGTAACTTTGCAATTGAGAACCAGTCCTCTTCTGGCTTTAAGCTTTGGCCCATCTGTGTCTTACAATGGTCGCTCCCAAAATGGAAATTCCATAACGTCCTCCTCCCTTTTTTCGACCTTAGAAGGAAATAAAATCCGGCAGGAAATATCAAGTTTCCCAGTTAAAATAAAAGTTGAATGTGGTCAGTTATTAATTATCCTAATTGAGCAAAAACAACCGGAAAGAACAATTTTTATGTAAACATGAATAAAGGGAAACCTGAAAAGTGCAGTTTAAAAGAACGGTGAGCGTAGGATTTCCTTTTTTTAGCCTGCTCAAAGCTTTCCCTTCCACAAGGAGAAATACAATCTCATCCGCCTCAAATACTTTGTTGGAGTTTGCAAAGGAAGAGTTCATTTTGAAATGTTTATAAAAAGCTGCGCATTCTCGAAAAGTTAAGTGAAAGCGGAGAAAATTAAAGTTAATTTTTATTCCCTATTTAGTCAGTGTGGAATCTTTTGTATTGATCTATCCATGTGCTATCAGAATTTCTAGCTCGATCTTGTTTTCTGCTGAGAAAGCAGAACTTTTTGAATTCTCGGATACACCATCTCATCAACACATACGAGTTGAACACAAGCCAAAAAAACAAGTGCTTTTCACCTTGCCTTTTACTTGTTTCCATCCACGTTGAAAAAAATTGTTTAAAATAAATCAAAACACTTCTGGCCTATAATACATCTCCAAGAGAAATGATTTTGCAAGAGAAAAATGAAGGTTCTACAAAGAAAGCGTGGAATCCCAAGAAACGTCATCATACTTCCAAGAAGGACATCTTTCAACTCCAATTTCGTAATAAATAATCCCCTTCAACTTGTAATTCCATAAGTAGATAAAAAGCAGAGCTCTATGCACACAAAATAACAACATTTAAAGGGGAAATTATGTAAGGATGTGATTTTTGCCAAAGATTTGCAAAAAATGAGATTCCACAGAGGATTTAAAAGTTGCATAATGAATCCACGTGTTTCTGTCATGTAATTTTTTATTGCGTAATAACGCTAATGTAACAAATGGCTGGAGAATGGAGATAAAAACTAAAAAGGCAGGAAGTTGAAGGGAAGGGAGTGAAAGGATAGGTTGTCATTGTGCTTGTTTTGTGTGAAGTGAATGTGCTTGGAGAATAAATTAAGGAGAACTATCATCGCTGCCTTAAGAACAAATTTTCCTAGAGAAACTCGCAGATAAACTGGTAAGTCTTTCCAAAGTAATAAAAAAGTTGGATTGGGAAAAGGTTTTCAATGATCAATAAAAATCTGTTTGTTGATGAGTTTGAGCTTTAAAACTTTTCAGAATCATTAATCAAGAATATAAAACTCTTAAGTATGTTTACAACTTGTCATGATTTTACTTTTTTCAAGATTTAATTAGCTAAATCCAAGCTTAAATGTAAAGAATCAACTTTCCGATAGGTAATTGTGCCAAGGACTACTCTAAAGATGAGAAAACTCAATAAAATTAGACAAAAAACTATTTCAATATCTTCTTGTCTGTCCAGAGTAAAAAAGTCATTGCATAAGGGCTTATAAAGGTCACCATTTTGAAGTAGTTTTAAATATTTGCAAGAAGATAATATTTTGTTTAATGATGTTCGTATTCCCCATTGAATTTTATTCACCGCATATTTGCTCTTATATGACGAAACTGATATAGCTATTCTGTGAAATTAGAGATCAATTTGAGGAGGAAGATACATGTCCTATTATTTTTTTGCATTCCCTAATGAGAATGGATAGCGTTACTCTGGAATAGTTTTTGCAATATTGTCGCATGGTTAGATTGTAATGAAATAAACATGTGCTTGTGTTTAGCATTTTTGATAAATTATTGATGGAAAATTTCGAGGTAATGAAGAAATCTCTAGGCATTATGGATAACCCTTAATCGTAATTCTCTGTATCAGCTTCCGAAAACCCGAAATCTGTAATCAGGATTAACGAGCTTTTATTATTTGCCGTATACGACATCAGTTAGACTAAACGTCAACTATTACATATAACTGTAGCCGTTTAAACAGCCGGCAGAATCAATAAATGAAGCTCAATATGACTTAATAATCAGAACAAACTAAACAACAACCTTTTAAAAAATTGTATAGTTTTCTATTTATATATTGACATGATTACTGTTTTAACGAAGTAGCTAATCCACGTAAATACATCCTCTCATTGCCACTGTCAATGTATTAGAAATTATGTTTGTCAACGTGTATTGATGAATCCTAAAGTGTTTTTGCACTGCACACAAGGTAAAATAAATTAATAAACGTATTTCGTCTGCTACTCCGGCTCTCAATGTGTTTGATCAAGTGTTTTCCATCCGTTTTCCCTTTTTCACATTAATAAATTAATATGTTTGGGTTTTTTACGTGACGGTTACATTTATCACTGACAATCCATCTTATTTTGATGATCTTCTCTTCAACAATAAATGATAAACGAGAAATTTTTAAAACAAGAAAAGTTTAGATTTTCTTTTTTCGTACAATTTTTCAAATTAAGTAACTTTTCCAATTATTATTTTCATGCAAAACATCGTTCTACTCCCGGCGTTTACAAATTTACAACTTTTACTATATTTTTTTACTATAAACTATTTAAGAACTTCCCTTCTCTGTGGATGATTTCAGGCTAAATATAAATCGTAATTTGATAGATGAAAATGTGTTTCAGACAAACCACATGTATAGCGGCTATCATCATTATTTATCGTCATAACCGCAAAATCATTGCTACAAGCAAAGCTTTATCATCATCAGTGCTGTCATATGAATAGGAAAATATCGATTTTGCTTATTCACAAAATGTTTATTGCTTAATATTACAAACGTATTGTGTTCCCGTTATTTGATTCGTTTTTTAAAAAGTTTATTATTTGTAAAATGACAAAGGAAACATCGACAAAGAGATTATGTAAGGGAAATAATAAATGCAGTTAGTAATATGAGAATTTTATTCAACAAATCCTAACATGAAATAAGAGTAAATCAAGGAAATATGTGATTTTCAATAAATAATAAGAAAAAAGTGGCAACTTGTTTTTCCATGTCAAACTTTTATGAAGAAGTGCAAGTTTAACTTCTTTCGATATATTTTTATTGAATGAAAACGTGAAAACTTGTGAGTGAAGCCGTATACAGTTACGTAACTTGAAAGGAAGGGAATGTTGAGGAGGAAAAATCTTGTGTACTTCGTAAGATTAGTTTTACCTGGGAATTACTATTTTACCTTAAGCTCGTTCCCATCAGAGTATTTTGTGAGATAAACAGAAACATGCAAGTAAGTAAGGAAGGAGGAAAATAGATATGGAGATCTTTTCTCCATTAAATAATGCTGGATGGAGGGAAGAGAGGAGAAAGGAGATTAGTTTTGATAAGATAGAAAAACAGAGATGTGTTTCCATTTTTACAAAAGAATGCTGATGAAGGAGTTTATTCTAAGCGCATTTTGTTTCCAGTGAACAAGTTTTATTGATTTTTGAAAATTAAGAATGAATGGTAATTACCCGGTGGAATAATCTCTGAAAATGCCGAATGTAGGGCTCAGCCATCATTTTCGTCATCAAAGTTAATTATGTTTTGGAAGTGATGATGATGACGAGGATGAAGTTCCTCCCACATGGAGCAAAAAATAATCGCCTTTTTTCAACTTTTGTATCTTTCCTCGAGCACTACAAGAGTATTATTGTGAGTTTAAGACATCATAAGGAGAACGGTTTTATAGTGAATGATAAGATGGGGATTAAAAGACGTAGTATTTTTAGTAGTGGGTGATGATGATGGTGATATGACATGGAGATTAAAGATTCCACGTGTCGCTTCTTTTTAAGACGTCATCATAATCATCAAGGTTGTTTTCTGATGAATGATTTGTATGTGTTTAGGTAATTAAGAAAAAGATGATGATCTGTTTTGATTGATTTTTGTGTAGGTTAAAAAATGATTGACCCGAGCTCATCAGAAGAGGAAAGTGATGATGAAAGGCATCATCACGAAGCTCCCGCCTCGCAATCCCATCATCGAGGTCATTTGCACAGTGAGCCTCAAAAGGAAAGCCTTGACATTCCACATGGATCTCATCGGTCCCTCTCCCCAAACAGTACGACTTCAACTGACACCCTTAACGTAGCGCAAGCCGGGAGCTTGGGCTCGGGCTCTGGGGTTAGCAATGCCAGTGCTGGGGGAACGCCTTTGAGGGGGGCTGCCCTTCAGAGGCCTACCTCACCTTCACCTTCTTTAGTGTCTGAGAAGACTGTGACTGATTCTGCTGAGCCGCCGGTAAGTAATTTTAACTTTCCCGGGTATTTTAACGTCATAACTTTTTTAAATATTGAGAACATTTGGGTAAAAAAACTGGTAGTGGCTTCTGGTTTTCCCCGTGATAGCTTCCATTCCAAATGAGCTAATCCAGAGAAAGCAGAATAGAGAAAACTGATTAACCACATCGATTCCATCACCCATCACCTGTCACGATCAGGAAGCACGGAATCGATTTATGTCAGAAAAACCTTTGAAAGCACATCACCACACTCCTCCTTTTCCCTCCCAAACTCCCAAACTAAAACTTTTGGATCGATGAAAGAAGAGAATGGAAAGTTTCCTGTCTTCTTTACAATCTTATAAGAGATTATAATCCTCATTAACAAAGTTATTAGCTGTTTTTTATTCTCCACGAGTTTGCAATAAAATTATGAGATGCTTCAATCCCTGTGGCAAAAGTGTTTTAATTGATGGGACCTTTTCCAATGTAACGTCATTTTTGTTTAAAGGTTAAGGTCAATTATGATTGAGTAACCTTGTACTCGTGTGTGAATTTCTTCAAAAGGGTAATTAATTTGTAATCATCATCACTTTTTTTTGCCTCGTTCACCTTTCCTCTAAAATTAGTTGATAAAAAGGCTGCTGTCACCGGAAGCTCGTTAAATTCTAGAAGGGTACACATGTAAGGGTTTTTTTGTTTTGTCTAAAATTGAAAAGGGGAGATGAGAGTTGTTGATGAAAAGGGAATTTAATCAGGCTTGTACTATTCTATACTTCTAGGAAATAAAACAACACTAGCGAGTAATTTGCAAGGAGTGAAGTTGAACAATGGATTTGCAATTAAAAACCTACGTGCGGATTGCTAACAAGCTACGATTCTATTCACCTTTTCGCAATTTGTAATAAAACGGTACGTGTGTACGAGGTTTAATGCAGTTTCCATTCATTTCAAAGGCTTCTTGTAAAATACTTAAAATTCCTTTCTGTTTCGTCAACATCACTCGTAAATTTTATTATTTCTCAATGAAATAATTAAACCTCGTTTTTTGTTTTCATCGTAAAAAACATTCATACTCCCACATTAACCAAACAAGCACGGTGGAAGTTAATTAGTTTGCTTTTTTGGTTTTATTTTTCTCGATTCTATTTTTAGAGGATTTTCTACGTAATAATGTGACCAAATTCGTCACTAATTCCATCTGTCTACGTAAATGCTAATCTGTTTTATAAAATGAACGGAGGAGAAAGCCTTGAAATCCTAGGGCTGTAAGACTTTCATTGACTAAGGCGGGTGAACATCACAGGGAAAGGAGAAAGTAAATAGGCTCTTTGTAGTTTTTGAAATATTCATAATAAATGAATCACCTGTTTTTCCTAATGATGAATCCTTTGTTTTGATGATTATGATGGATGAAAAAGATATTACGTAATGGGATTTTAATACTATTTTCCAAGTAGTTTACTATATTTATTCCTGTCGTAGTAGAAGTCATCTGATCTATTCAAATGTCATGTTTTTCTATAGATGGTAATGAACTCATGGATTAAAATACTTTGATGCCGTCATTGATTGTGAAAGATTTGATGTCTGGACGTCTGTCTGTCACTCAAATCAAGAAGTATGAAAATACGTTTCAGGGTGAATGTTGTTGTATCATGTAGTCGTATACTGGTGAAGGTTACACAATTTATGTGACATGTGACATTTGACCGCTATGATATGTACCATCCGGTCCGTTTTGTAATTTATCCATTCAAAACTGCTAGAATTGTTCAAGCTAGTGCTTACATTGAATACAGTCTTTTATTATCATTAGGCCAATATTCATTGAAAAATAGCGAAGGAAATCCCTCTTAAAGTGAAACACACGTGCTTCTTCATATCCATTAGGGAACTGATAAGTTAATACAGCTCGTTTGAATACAATTTTATTTCGAGACTATTTATTTTCAGATTAGGTGGATAATGTCATTTCAGAGAAAGACATCAACTAGAAATGATCTACATTCTTTGTAAAATCATAATATATCGGAATAATAACTCTATTCAAGGAAATATAATATGATTTTATTGTAATTCCCAATAACAATAATATTTAATCTTGTCTAAATTGGATTACTACGCAAATTAAACATTAATAATGTATACACGCGTAGGTGTTTTGTATTTTATTTCGAGGAAAAGTTTGCATTTTTTGCAATCCCTTTCACCGCTTTCACTCTGCTTTTATTTCATCCCACATCTCTTATGTATTCTCAGAAAGCGACGCACTTGAAACCTTTTTATTATCCGGCCAAAGCGAGATGCAGAGAAGTCTTAGAATTAGCTAATCAAATTGTAATAAAAGTAAAAATCATCTTTGCAAGGTCTGAATGCAGACGTTTAATCCCAGTTTTTGCAATATCTCAATCATATTTTTTGCAATGAGCAAAAAAACCTACGCATTTCCTTTTCATCTCACCTTTCCTTAATTTAATCTCTGCTTTATCAACAACCTACGTGAAAGTTGTCAAGAGAAAATTATGCAATGCTTGTTTACATAGAAATAACGAGAACAGGAAAAGGAATATCTTTTTAAAAGTTGTTTTTTTAAATGGATTGATAAACAAATTTGCCTTTTTTGCGTGTAGGCCGAAGTATGTGTAGGTTTTTTCATCATCATGATCATCATCAGCAACATTGTTAGTTTTACAATTTGCATAGCCATTAAAAGATGGCCATGAGACTGAAAGAAGTAATTTGAGAGTTAAAAAGACTCACAAGGCTCCCTTCTCGCATGTCGCTTAAACTGGAATTTTTAGCGGTGAGGTTTTTTATTTGCAACACGAAACCACTTTCTCTCCTCAACGTAAACTCTGTATTGAGAAAGTGCTTATCTTACATGCAACGCTCAAATGTTTCGGTTTTTTTTGGAACAGCAATAAAAAAGGAGTACAAAAATGAGGATGATGATGATGATGCAAGAGAAACCATGGCCTTCTTTCCAACTGGGCGTGGGTTTTCACTCCTCTCGTTTTCCTTTCTCTCTTTTTTTCATAACCTTGCCGTTTACACAAAGAAAAAAGGCTTTGTGGCAAATTTAACAAAGTGTAATAATAAAAAATTTGCAAGAATATTAAGATTTAAGTGAAATGCTAGAATAACGTAAAATTTTTAATTATAACGGGGCTCTAAATATATAGCAGCTTTAATGTGCAAAAACCGTTACTTGAGCACAAAAAAATGCTTGCTTTCCCCGGCAGTAAAGAAAGATTTTTGCAGCAATGCGATTTCAGCAGTGCTCCTATGAGAGCTTTCTCCCATGAAATTATAATCCCCTTGCAGTATTGCAAGTTTTACAGTATGTATTATGAAAGACAATGAAAGCAAAAAATCCTATTGTTGGCCCCTTTTTTCTCCCGTATTGCAATTACTTTCCCCGTAAATACCAATCAAGGACGTGTAAATATTTTCCTTTAATTAATACTCACAGGATAATAATACTTTGCGGTTTTATTTTGCAACGTGTGTGTGTTTATACTACACAATATTGTTTTGGGAGCTTTGTTTTCCATTCCTTTCCCATCCTGTTTCAATTTAACTTGGAAAATTGTAATTAAAATTGGAAATGGAAGCGGTTAATTTATGGAATTAAGTTAACATCCATGTACAACTTTAACAAGTCAAACTACTCTGTTTTTTGACAAGGATAGAGAGAGTTGATTACGTTTCATGTTGTTGGTGAATTAATTGGATTACAAAATGAATATGAAAATAGCACAATGGAAAACCTCGTTTTCTAACATATTTACAAGCGTTTATCATGTTATAAATAATTAAATCTTTCGTTTGCGCAAGAGCTAATTAAACACAAATATTAAAGAGGTGTAGAATGACATCTTCTCATGCAATACGTTAAATACGGGGGATTGTGATACTTTCTCTGAATTTTATCTCTTTGACCTAAATAAAAAACGTACTCAACGCCTTCAAAAACAAAAGAGTCAATCAAGCAGCCACACAAGCATCAATCCATTGCATCTTTTTTCTCCTCTACCCGTATAAAATACTTATCCAGTGACTAAAACAATGTTTTTTTTGTTTACAGCTCACTCTTCAAGAGAAACAAGAGCGAGAGGAGGAATTGAGGAAAACAAGGCTTCAACTGTATGTATTCATTTGTAGGTGTATTGCATACCCGTTCAATGCAAAACAACCTACGGATATGACAAAAAGGCATACAAAAGTTACGAAATCTCAGTTAGATACGATACATTCGCGCTTTCAGGTAAGAAAAAACGTAAATTACTTTCTTATTTTGCCCCACTTTTGTAATAAGGTTTATCTCTACAATATTGAATCAATGCAGCGTTTGCAACCTTAAATCTACTGCGTCATCGGTTTATTATCCTTTGTCAGCTTTTCCCTGTGTCCTTTTCAATGAGAAAATGCCGGTGTAAGAAAAAAGGGATTTCAGCGTAACGTTAATAGAAAGGAGCAGTTGAGGGAATAATGCTGACGAAGGAGGATAAATGTTGATATGAGAACATGTTTGTTACGTAACGGGAATCTACTCTTAGAACATTATGGAGAAAGTTGTGAAAAATGCACTCATTTACTATATAAGTATATGAAATGTGCTTAAATTGAAGAAAATGTTGAATCGAAGAAACCTTTGAAAAAGGATTAGATGAAAGTACATGAGTAGATAATTGTAGCAAAAGGATGGGATTTTAACTCAATTTGAGAAGGTGGTTATTATGCAATAGTAAAGATTTAATTTTTTTGCAGAGCTTTCTGAAGGGTGATACTCAAATAGCTGCTGACGAAGCGTTTCAAAACGCTGTTCTTAACTATACTGAAGTCTTTCTGAAATCAGAGCGGGTGCTAAAAATGGTTCAAGCTGGGGCTTGCTCTCATCACGACTTTAGAGAAGTTTTTAAGAACAATGTGGAGAAGCGTGTTAGGTAAGTACTGCTTTTTTCATTAGTTCAAAACAGAAAGTGATCCACTTTCACTGCGTCACCATTGCCCCGAGGAGAAAGGAATGGTGAAAATCAAGTGATTTTATAAAAAGAGGGCAAATGATGGGATGAAGGGCTTAAGGGGAATGGAGATCGCTTCTGTATTTTAAGTGAATAAAAATACATTTTGGAATGAGTGGTTCCCGGAAGTTTTGGATGCCAGTGGTGATAATCTCCAAAGCTAGTTGGATGGGATAATTACGAAAACGAAAAGAAATAAAAATAGTTGAAAAAATTCTGTTTCCCTTCACAGGTCTTTACCGGAAATCGACGGATTGAGTAAGGAAACGGTGCTTGCGTCGTGGATGGCAAAGTTTGATTGTATTTTTAAAGGAGATGAAGACAACAAAAGGCCTCGACCCCAGCAATCCCTTCATTCAGAACTGATCTTGTCCAAGGAGCAGCTTTACGATATGTTCCAGCAGATTCTAGGCGTTAAAAAGTTTGAACACCAGCTGCTATATAATGCACTGCAGGTAAAGCTTATTTTCCGTTTTTTTATGGATGAATGATTTTATTTTAAAAGCTTTTAATCTCGTCCACTTTTTTAATGTTTGGAAAATCATAAAAAGAACATTTCCGGTGTTAAAATGTGAAATGTCTGAATTTAATGCGACATGGCTCAACAACTCCAGAGATTATTGTACATGAAAATAATTTCGAGGAATTGCGCATTTTTTTGCAAATAGCTTTACAAAACATGAGAGCATTAAGCTAGCTAGGTTTTTCCAAAAGATCTAAAAAAAAGATAATCATATTCCTCTAAAAAGGGAAAAAACGAGAGGATTTTTTCCTTTTTTTGGCTTCTGAAAAAAATGATGAAAGCGGATAAGTACACAAGTTTTTTATTCAAGTCATAAATATTTAATTCGCATTTCGCATTCCTTTTCACTAAGATTATAAGATTAGGATCTCTGCATTTTCCTATTTTCTCTTTTTCTTAGTTGGACTCAGCGGATGAGCAAGCAGCAGCAATCCGTCGAGAATTGGATGGAAGAAGGCAAAAAGTATCAGAAATGGAAAGGAATAGAAAGCTAATGCCTCGTTTTGTTTTAAAAGAAATGGAATCCCTTTATATTGAAGAGTGCCGGTCTCAAATCAATCAATTAATGCAGAATCTGGAGTCCCTCCCAGTGTCCAAAGGCTCAACCGACTCAAAACTCCTTCCAAAATTTAAAAAGTATAATAATAGGTATGTTTAATTTTCAGTTATGTCTGTCTTTTCCCGGGTTAAAATGGTAAATTTAATCTTCATCCTTCTTCTTCTTTTTCAAGAGATTGTAAAAAATATCAGTTTTTTATTTAAAAAACTGTGATGGCGATCACCACATAAAAATTGTTTTGTTCTTTTTTTATAGATTACTAAAAAAATACATAATTTGTCTTTCTCTTTCTATAGATGTTCTTTCTATATCTGTCTCTCTATCTTTCTCTAATATGTTCCTCTCTCTTTCTCGTGTTTTTATGTTTTTTTTCACTAATCGTCCATCGTACTTGTCTATTTTCTTTCTATCTACTCTAACATAAATATTAATATAATAACAAATATTAATGATGATAATGATGATTTGATGAATTTTAAGAAAAAGGAAGATATAATTATTATATTTTGAATTTTTATGTTATTACTGTATTACGTAATACAAACAAAGAATATGGAACAGAAAAATGTTGTAAGTGCAAAAACAAAAACAAGTACAAATCAATTTTAGTTTTTTATGTAAAAAGTTGTTTTTTAAGATAAAAAAAGACAGGCATGCTGGAAAAAAGACTCTGTCTGTTGAAATTTTTTAAGTTTTTTGCTATAACTGAGCTATGTTTTTTTAATTTGGCCCCAACTCTATCTATCACTTCTCTCTTACTTCTCTCTTCTCTGTCTTCTTCTCTTCTACTCTTCTTCTTCTTCAATCTCTCAATGTTTCATATCAGGAGAAGCTCAGTGTTAAGGTAATCATTAACTTTTTTCAAAAACAATCAAAAGAAAAGCAAAAACAGACTTAAAGACAATTGAAAAGCTAAATGAAAATTTTTTTGAAAAATAAAGTTTGTTTCCCTTGCTGCTAAGTTTCTGCTGCTGCTGTATCTTATCTACTCTCTTTTTTACAACGCTCTCTATCTCTCTTTTCTCTTTAGCTATCTGTCTTTCTCTTTGTGTATCCTTTTTGTCGTAATGTTTTTTAAAAAAATGTTTTAGTGAGATTGTGCAAGTGCAAGAATTTGCAAGTTAAATGGCAGCAAAACAATGTTTTCTTTGGGTTTTACCTTTGTTTATTACACTTTCTAATTTTATACAAAGAAAGTGTTGTGGGTGAGAGGTGAGAATCTATCTATAAGGCAGGTCCGGTAGCTTTTGGTTGCTAAAATCGTTTTAATGCCAAGCTAACCTCCTCATATGTCGGATGATGTCAACGTAAAGTTGCATTTTAATATGGTCAGTTAAGCTTACTGCAAAATTTAGAGTTTTCGGAGCTGAAACGAGCTTGCGTAACAAAATCGTAAAGTCAATGCAAAGAACTGCGGAACTTGTGTACTGCTGCAGCGTCTTTGCCACGTGTACGCGTTTTTGGGCAAGCTCATGTTGACAAAACTATTAAAACGATCTCAATTTACATATGATCTTATGCAATTTTCTTCGTTTAACATTTGGAAAAGTAGCCTTGACAATTTAACAAAATGCTATTTGGCCATAATAAAAGCTTCAACCCAGTCATTGATTTTTACTTCGAAGTACGCCTTTCACCCGAAACACTTTGCTTGTACTTGTTCTTAATTATTTCATAAATTAAAACCTCTCATTTAAGTTTTGTGTATTGTGTCACGTTAAAAATTTGTTCTTTGTGTTTCCTTCCCCTTTGTTTAATATTTGTCATCTACCTTGACACGCTGCCGCTGAAATGCTACTGATATGATGCTGCCTAGAAAAGTAATCTTTTGAGCTGCTGTGTGATCTTTATGAAGATTATGACATGATCCAGTCTCGTTTTGTGAATGAGAATGAAAGAAATACAAAAGCCCTTTTGATATTTTAAAAAATAACGTATTTTTTATATTTTCTCGCTCGCTCTCCTTTGAACGTGTGTACACCAGATCGCCATCACTAAACTGCACTGTGTAACCCATTTTTTCTCTTTTATTTCTCATCTAAAGACTCTTCCTAACGTTGCGTTCGAACGGGTAAAAACGTTTTTAATCTATTTTCTCCGCTTTCTTCCTCTGTTTCATGTTCTTTTTTACGAATCATAAAACTCCGGAAAACAAGCCGTTTTTCCTCTTTTTATGAATTGTTTAATTGCCCGGATTTTATTTTGCTGGTTTTATTACGGAAATTATTGAAAATCCATAAAAACTCAATGAGTTTCCGATTCAAGTCGTCACTGAGCCAGAGTCGTTCATAAATGATTTATGTTCACAGAAAACCATTTAAAATTTAGAAAAAATTAAAAACTAGCGGTCCCCTTATCCCCAGTTAGTGGTGATTTGGTGTCCAAACTATTAGATTTTAGGCAGAATATAAAATTCTAGCAAAATAGCGCTATTTTTGTAGGAATATTTTAGATACTAGTCTAGCTACAATAGAAGCCCTCAAGAGAAGTTGTTTCTCTGTCGTTGTGTGTGCCTTGTCGAGTTGTATTACGTAATACTCTTTAAAATTCTGTGTGTTCCTGTTTTTAGTAGTTTTCTATGTTTTTCTTTCGAGATTAGCTCTAAAAATGTGAATAGTTAAAATAAAATGTGATGAAAAAATACAATTTTTATCACTTTTTAGAATAATTGCCCATAGTCAGATGTTTTATAGTTGTGTAATCTTTGTATGTTTTCTGTCTCCTTCTCTAATTCTCTCTTTGTGTGTGTAAAAATCTATTTTTTGTAGTTTTTTTCATAGCGGTTTTTTATTACATTTCTTATTCATAATTATGCATTTGAGGTCAATTAAGTTGAAGAGCTGCCATGTTGTTGTCAGTCCGTTTCCCTTCTGTTTTTTTTCAAGGTGGTCCAGATCTCAAGTGTCTCTAGCCAAGCTCGAGGGTGACTCGGGCGAAGATACAACGTTGAGTAAAATGGATGTCGTACTAACTTTCACGCTTGAAGTGAGTTCAATGCCGGTATTTTTTTTACAGAATGTAATTTCATTATATAATTACCTGTGAAAATTTTTCTATAGGTTATAGTAATGGAGGTGAAAGGTCTCAAATCCTTAGCTCCTAACCGTATAGTTTATTGCACTATGGAGGTAGAAGGAGGTGAGAAGCTTCAAACGGATCAAGCAGAAGCTTCAAAGCCCATGTAAGTCAAAGTTCTTTTCAAATCTCTTGTCTCCTTTGCCCTTGTAAGAGATTCTTTTTGTAGTATTTAAATATACGGAAGAAAAATTGGTTTAGGGATTTGGCAAAAAGAGAATAAAAAATAGGATTTTATGTTACGTCATATATCAACAAAAATGTTTTCAATGACCTTCACCCTCAAATATGAAATCCGATAAGGAGATAATATATAGAAGGACAAAAAAGAATCTTTCATCTTTTTTTAATAACAAACGTGATCTTGTTTGTAGGTGGGACACTCAAGGAGATTTCTCAACGAATTATCCTCTTCCTTCCGTAAAAGTTAAGTTGTACACTGAAAACCCCGGGATGCTGGCTCTTGAAGATAAAGAGCTGGGCAAAGTAGTTCTTCGGCCTACACCACTTTCCACTAAAGTAAAACATTTCTTTCATCTTTGCAAATATTACCAATTCCTATTAATTTTCTTAATACTGGGCTTTTTCCTTTAGGCTCCTGAATGGCATAAAATGAACGTTCCAAAAAGCGCTGCTGATCAAGATCTACGCATTAAAATTGCGTGCAGGATGGACAAACCTTTAAATATGAAACATTGTGGGTAAGTCTTTCAAGTATGAGTCCCTCTCAAGGTAAAACGGGATTAGGAAATTACATAGCTTGAGAATTCCCAACTTTTTTCCCGGGATTGCAAGTTTTTTTTTTCTTGAAATTATCTTTGAAATACGACCCTTTTCTCTTAAATTGATTGAGAAATGCGTTTTTTCAAGTAAAACGCTCACTTGATTGGAAATGAAAGACTTAAATTTATTTTTCTCCGTTTTCCCCTGTAAGGCAAAAGAAATAAAAAATTGGGCCATTCTCATCTTTTTTTCCTTGTCTTTAATAATTGGAAAGGATATCCAATGCAGTTGGAAAAGAAAGCTTCTTTATTGCTTTCTCTCTTTGCTATATGTTACATGTATTTTTGCAGATATTTATATGCTCTGGGGAAAGGAGTGTGGAAGAAGTGGAAGAAACGCTATTATATTCTTGTTCAAGTTTCTCAATACACTTTTGCAATGTGCTCTTACAAGGAGAAGAAATCCGAACCGACAGAAATGCTCCAATTGGACGGTTACACCGTTGATTACATCGAAGCTGCCAGTGGTAAGGAGTTTTTTTTACAAGCTTTGGCTTAAATCCATCACTTTATTTCAATTTTTAAGGCTTCTCCTACTTTTCCCTGTCTTGTTTCCTCTAAATTCCTTTCCATTTCGTACCTGACAGGTTTTTCTGGGCTTAAATGAGAAATTAATGCCGGCAATTATCTTTTGAATTGCTTAACAAAAGAATATTTAAAATGTTTAAATAAGCTTTGTTATTTAGATTAGCTTTATTTTGATTTTTTGACAAAAACCCTTTTGTACTTTAAAACTTTTTACACGCACATTGTACAAAAGAACTCTTCAAATCCAAAGGGAAATGATATGGGATCAGAAAATGTTTTTGTTTATTTTTGTTTTGAAAGTATTTTTTTAAGAGAAAGCGGTACTCCGGTACACGGTTTTTTACAAAAAGCTTTTAGAAGAATGTTCTGCGTGTGTTTAAATATTAAATAGGAAATAAATGTCATCGTGTAAAAAGTTGAGTGAGTGCCACCTTTCCCCAGACGACGGCTTGCTCTCCCTCTTCCCGAGAAAAACGAGACTGACTTGAGTTCTCCTCGATGTATCCTTTCCTTTAAAAAAGTGAAAGTATGATGTGTATGATGTAATTTTCTCTTTTTCTTTTACAACGCAGCCAATCTAATGGTGGGAATGGGTAAGTGTGAAAAAATTTGTATCATCACCTCTAAAGATTCAAAGGAAAAAAGAGACCTTGATTTGATTAACTTTTTTCCAAGAGGACACTAATCAAGCTCATTTGTTCTATAAAACCGCATTGGGTGTGGAAGGATGTAGCCAGGTGTTTATAAAAGAAATGAACAGACTGAGCCAAATTGTATGTTTTTAAAAGTTAGCCACAAGGTTTCCACAAAAAGTTGTAATTAATGAAAGGAAAAAGGTGTAGCAAATGATTGCGCAATAATCTAAACACGGTTAAATAATGAGCAGAGTGATCAGGACAGTTTTAACTTACATTTTATAGTATGATTGGTGTTTATGTATGATTTTGACAGATTTGGAGGGGGGTCGTTATTTCTTTAACGCTGTTAAAGAGGGGGATAGTGTTCTTTTTGCCTGTGATGATGAAAACGAAAGCCATTTGTGGGTGATGGCAATGTACAGGGCGACGGGCCAGGCTCATAAACCCACGCCACCGTTGACCCCAGCTGCGAAAAACTCGACTATTTCAAAACTTCAAGGAGGTAAGGGGAAGTGGAGTGGAGGGGAAACAAAATTGTTTTTGCCAATGGTGATTTTTTCTTCTCTTCTTGCGTCACTCATTAGTAGTGACGGGAGAAAAGGAAAATTCAATTTTTTAAAGTTTCCATTCCTTTTCTGTGACTTCCTTTTAGCGATAAGAGAAGAAAAGGTTAATGGAAAAATGCTCTTTCTCGTTTTTTTCTAAATTGGTACGCGTGGCGCGGTGTTACGTAAACGATAATTAAATGAGAAAGAGCTATTTTTTGTTTTCAGCATTGAGTACCGTATTTACTGAATTAAAGGCCCAGACTTTTTTATCGAGAGGTCTTAAATCGAGCCCTGCGGTCTTGTTAGCAATTAGAAATAGACCCAGGGCCTTTGAGATTTTAAACCTCCGGGGTTACTATTACAATATTTACGGTACTCATTCATTTTCTCTTTTACTTTCATGTTTTTTGTCCTTCCAGACGCAGATAGAGCACGGAAGCACGGGATGGAAGAGTATATTTCAGCGGACCCTAATAAATTCGATCATCACAATTTTTTTAAATATCTTCAAACGTTGACATTAGACTTTCGCCTGGGCGATCCTTACTGTTCTCTTGTAAGTACTTTTTTCCTTTCTGTCTCTTGCAATTTCCTTAAAAATCAATTTTTTAAAGAAAAGGTGAATAAATTGAATGTCCACCCACACATCTTTCACTCATCACCACTTTAATAGCATAATCATTCCTTTCGTGTCAATAAGCCTTGTTTATTTCATCTTTTCAAAGTGATTTCTTTGGTTTTGACAGAATAATTTTCTCAAAAACTCTCAAATTCCGCTGATTTCTTTTCCCATTATTAAAATGGTGTGAAAATGAAGAATTTTGTAAGCTTTAATAAATACCCGTTTTCAACTACTTTTTCTCGGTTCATTTCACATTATACTTTGGGCAAAATGCGAGCGACAACAGATTTTGTAGTCTTTGATTTCAATCTGAGAAGCGGGATTGGGTGGGTAGAAGTTTTAAAAAGGATTTGACGAAGCAAAGGAAAGATTACGCGATGAAAAAATGAAATTAATCTGAAGCCTTAGATAATTAAGCCGTTTACTTTCTCCGCTTTCTCCTGACTCTGTCACTTGTTCAATTGAGAAGTAAACGTTGGTTTTTTCCACAGAGGAAATACCAATTTTATGTAAATTTTATTTAGTACGAGGAATAGGAGATGTCCTTTTTTCCAGAGCTGATAATAAAGTGTTTTTTCTCTTTCTAGGGCTGGTTTAGTCCAGGCCAGTTGTTCACGTTGGATGAGTACTGTGCCCGATATGGATGCCGGGGATGTTATCGTCATTTAATGTATCTTAGCGACCTGCTGGACCGGGCGGAACGTGGGTTAATGATTGACCCGACGCTAATCCACTATTCTTTTGCATTCTGTGCATCCCATGTACATGGCAACAGGTTAGACATGTATGACTCAGTTTTCTACCTCTCTCAATACCATTTTTCGAACTTCAAACCAAAAATAACTTTTTTTCTCTTCTCTCTCTTTCTCTCTCTGTCTCTTTTTTGTACTTTCACTCTGAAAATTCTTCTTCTCTCTGTCTCTGTCTCTGAGAAATCCACCACAAAATACTTACTACTTAACTACCACTTCCGGTTTTCGTTTTGCCACAATAACTTAACAATTTAATCATCACTACAATTTACTGATCTACAAACTCACGTACATTTTTGCGAGTTATCTGCTCTAAGAGTTTTCCGGGGTATGTTGAGACCTTAACATTTTTACGGGACCACATGTTCCACGTGTGGGTTGGAGGAAGCTCTCAGACATCATTTTTTACATTTAAAATAACGCGCCATATTTTTTTCTGTCACCACCTGAGCCAGAACAATAAAATCTTAGTCCAGACATCTACATTTTATTTTCAAGTGTGTTCCTCGTTGTGTGTAATCGTAACCGTGTGTGCGTGCCGGTAAAATAAACACACTTAATTACTTTTTAGTAGATTTTTATCACTCTTTCCTTTTTGCCGTAGATTCAGTTTGTTTGATGTTATCAGTTATTTATGACCCCCGGTTTTTTACCTTATTTCTCGCACTTTAGAATTTTGTCCCCTATTTTGCTGGATGTCCAAGTTCTGAACGTTGACGTAATCTATTTTTAGCCGCTGTAAATCAAAAAACCGTAGTGAAATCTTCGTAGATGGAGTATAGATTACGTAATGGCTTCAATTTCCTGTTTAAAAACGTGTTATGAACAAACGAAGAAGTTCTAAAAAAGTGTTTAAAAATCTTCTTCTTTTCTTCTCTCAGCTTTCTCTATTTAATCTTTGTCTGGCTGTTGTTGTCCCCCTTGCAAACATTTTCCCTTCTTCTCTCTCTATTTTTCGCTCTACTAACAAATTCTATAATAATGTGTAACCTTGCATTGTAATAATACTGTCTCTCCCTACCACGTTATTGTTACGTAATCATACCGCTAATAGTCTATTTATGGAGGGTTTTCTAATAAGAAAATTGCAAAAAAAATCTTCAAAAATGAAAATCTTGTAAGTTTGGCTGCGTCAATCTTACTTTAGTGATATCATTTCATATACAGCTTATATGCTTCCCTGGTAAAAATCTTGCTTACAGTGACATAATCACGTAGATGTTTTAAGTAGATTCCCCCTTTGATATTACACCTTGCTTTCTCCTTAGGTGAAAATTTTTTATAACTTTCCTTTCCCATCAGTTATGATCGTCATTTTTCTTCGATGATAATGATAGATGTGCTCTTTTAGAATCTGGATTTATCTCAATTCTTCATCTGTTGTTGTTTTTGAAGAAAATGGAATGACATTTGATTTGATTGATGTTTTCGCGGTTTCCATACTTTCTCTTCAAGAGGAATCCATTCTTTTCAATTTTTACAATAAAAGAAAAGTTTTTGAAGTTTTTTTTGAAGAATGATGCTCCTCGATGGTTTTGATAATGATTTGAAATGGAAAACCGTTTAAAAAAACCTTTTTGAAAGTAACTCCTGTTTTTTCTATTACGCAATATTATAAACCTATAGAGTTTCAGTTTCCCCCTCTGATGAAATGTTTTATTCCTTGACATAGAAAATAAAGATTGACTTGTACTATTAAAAAATACTAGTTTTTTAAAGAAACTTTCTTCTAGGCTTCCTCCAAGTGTTTTGGGAGGTTTTTATCTCATGTTTAAAAACTACTCCTCACATGTCGTTAAAAACAAGAGGAGGTTTTTATTACGGCATTAAAATGAACCAATTTTGTTTTCATTACTGGGGAAAAAGATGTAAAAACGAAGCTTTGTTCCAAAAAGACTATAAGATCGTAAATTATTCACTCTTAAGTTTTTAATGTTGTGAAATTAAAGAACAATTTGTATTACAATATTTCAAATTCTTGCAAAAAAGAATCCGCTAGTTTCAAAACAATACCTTTGTAAAGATAACATAAATCCTATATTTGCTGTTTTTGCTGTTTTCCTCCTCTTGTTCTAGTTTTTACATCATTACGCAATATTAGCTTCGCAACATCACGATTTTTTCTTTGTTGTTGGGTTTTTTATCTTGAGGATGGATATACTAGGCTCTGTTGTTTCTCTGTATCCTTTGTTTGTCCAGTTTTTTATGTATTGATCCTCATTTTTTATCTGCACTTGTTTTTACTCGTCCTTGAAAGCCTGCTTTTCTCACTCTCAACAAGTACTTTAGGAACGTGTGATGTATAAAAAAACTTCAAACAGAACATTTCTTGGAACATGAAAACCACAAAAATATAAGAAATATTGTTTACATCAACAACACAAGTTTCATAATGACTAACGAGAAAGATGATACTGTATAAAAACAATTCTTTTTTGAGCTTAACCTTGAATGTTTTCCCGAAAAAAAGCACATCATTATTCTTTTTCATTGATCACACTCTCGTTTTAAAAAAGATCACACTTGAACAAGTAGAGCGCAAAAAACATAAATCAGTCAAAGCCGGAGTTTTTTCCGAGTTAGTTAACAATGATCACACGCGCTTAAAAAAGTTTTTAAAATTGATTTAATAATATTTTTTGTCGTATTTCGTATGTTTACTCAACGTGGGGAAATTTGACCTTCAAATTCACACTACATGATCTCAATTTTTTTTTGCTATTTTTTGCAACTAACTCAGATTGTTGTAGTTGTAACAGTAACAATAATCTTTTTAAAACTTTTTCAACATTATCTTTGTATCATAAACATATTTTAACTTCTCACATCTTTTTCTCTGTGTGTTAAAACTTTCTTCACTTTTATACATTACATTTCTCACCTGTCATGTTCCTGTTTATAATTAACCTTCCTTTATTAAAAAAAATGATTATGTAACTGCATTTCCTCTTAATAATCATATGGGATTGAGATTGGTATTGTTAATTAATATTTAAGGATTTACTATTTAAGTAGTTTTAAGCAATATGAAACTTTATTACTGAGTTTTTATTACTTAACTACCGTTCATGTTCTCTGCTCGTGTTTTTTTGGATCTTTTAAATTATTCAATACGAGTTTTAAACCTTTTTAACATTTTCCGGTAATTGCGTTTTGTGTGTTATTTCAACAGTATTTTATTACTATTCTTCGTATTCTTTTTAAATATGACGCAATTATATTTCTGATTTTATGGGATTTCGCATTAGGAGGGAAACATGCCGGGAAAAGATATTTGGAAGGAGGTTCAAAAACAAAAACGGGGAAAGTTGAACCAACTATGAGCGCGAAATTTTAAATGTTTAGTTTTAAAAATTTGATGGCAGGTAAAAGATGATGCAGTTTTGCTAATTGTGGTTTTTCATAAAAGTTTTTTGTGTGTTTTAGCTATTTTTTCATCCTTTTTCCTAAGTAATTATTGCATAATTCCAAAAAGTAAACTACAAATTAGGCTCCCTTTTTGTTGTTTTTGCATCATCTTAAAGTATTCCCTTTAAAACCTTTTTATATCTCTCTCTCTCTTTTCGTGTGTTTTTACTTTTGTGGGAATGCGAATATTTAATTTACAGGTTTAAATTGTTAATTAATCTACTTTTTAAAGCCCAGAAGTTGTGATGCAATGTTACCAACAGGAAAAAGCGATGAATAGGGAGAAGGAAGGGGGAAGAGATGTTTTGCAATGATTAATGAGTGGGGAAATAATTTTAAGGACATCAGATCAGACAAAGGAAAAACAGGAAGTTGTCCATTTTACAATTATTCTCCGTTTTTAAAATTATATTTCTACGAAAAAAACGCAAACCGAACCGGAAAAAAAGAAGAATTTGTCAGGGATTTTTATAGGAATTGGATGATGGTGATAAGATTGGATCATCGTGTGATTCGTAAAATTTAAAAATTGGAATTTAAAATTCTTAATTTTTATCGTTTTAAAATAAAATTCAAGTATTTTTAAGGTGTTCTCTTTTTGATGCTAATCGTAAAGTATTTTGTTTTGCACGGAACCTCCACCACAATTTAGGCCGGATGGAGTCGGTACGGTGACCCATGAAGAAAAAGAGAAATTCCAGGAAATCAAAGAACGACTTAGGATCCAACTAGAACATCAAATTACCAACTTCCGCTATTGCTTCCCATTTGGACGTCCTGAAGGAGCACTCAAAGCCACACTTTCCCTTCTCGAAAGAGTAAGTTTTACCTTTTAATATTTAGACCTGTCTACGTAAAAGCTAACTTTGGAGGGGGAAATCAAATAAATGTTTTTCTCGTAGGTATTAATGAAAGACATTGTAACCCCTGTTCCTCCAGAGGAAACTCGGGGAGTTATTAAAAAGTGCCTGGAAAATGCAGCTCTAGTCAATTACACACAATTGTCCAACGAGGCAAAGATGGACGGTAAGTTGAAAGGAGGTGGTATGCAAAAAATGCTTATTTTATTGCAAATTTTACATTTCAGAACAAGTTGGCCTGGATGGAGAGACAGTGCCGCCAAGTCGGAGACTGGAAGAGCTGATCCATTTGGCTGAGCTCTGTGTTGACCTTCTTCAACAAAATGAGGATCATTACGCAGAGGTAAAGTCTTTTTTAAGGAAAAAACTTCTTATTTTACCCCCCGTTTTTTACTTTAGAACTCTCTCTCTCAGTTTCCTCCTTTCTAGCCAGTTTTTTGTAGATTATTCAATGCATATAAAAACAAAAGAAGAGAAAAGTCATGAAAATGGAGACAACTCAAAAAAATCATATTTAAGTATTGAAAGTCATCTGTAAATTCCTGTAGACAATATTTAATAGCTTTTATTATTATTTCCCCTTTTCTCTCTTTTTTATTTCTGTGTAGCTAAAAAGTATTTCTTTGATGTGTAGTAAAAAAATAGTTAAAAAACCTTTAAAAACGGAAAAAATTCGTGTTCGTTTTATCGTTATATGTATAGATGAATAGAAAGAGCAAAAACGTATTATATACGTACATCTACCTTTTTTATAGAGAAAAAATTACCCAGCCTTATATATAAAATTATTTAAGTGTTAATTATTTTATGTGTGGTGCTTTTTTGACTGTTCTGCTCTTTCTCTCTATCTCTCTCGGTGGTGCCCTTCGTGCTGGCCAATTCTTGGTTTCTTCCTACACCGCTGCCAACCCAACCATTTTTTTATTTTATTTCAAATCATTTTTTAATTTTCCCCTTTGATTTCTACAAAAATACATAAACACAAAAAATAATTATTGTTTATTTTTTAATTTTTTAAAACAATTACATTTCCCTCGTCCCGCTGTTGTCTTTCGTAACAAAAACTGTTGCGCCTCTCCATCCTCTTTCTCGCCTCGCTCTCTCTAAAAACTTTCTCTCTTAATCTGTCTCTTCTCTCCTCCGTTCGTGTTCCGCTCTCTCGTAAACAGGCTTTTCGTAAAGGGGTGAGTCACATTATATTATACATTTAAAAAATATATAAATATTATAATTATCTTGTTAGCTATTTGTAGTTTACCTATTTTTTCACAGTATATAATTGCGTATGTTTTTCATTGTGTGTAAATATGTGTTGTACTTGTATCCTTTTTTCTTAAACATACTTTGATCAACCTCATTTCTCTTAAAAATTGGTATTCTTATTGAGAACAAGAGTCTCATACTGAAGGATATATTTAGTATTCACCGCAGGCCTTTCTCTCCATTTCTCTTGTAATTTCACAGGGAATTTCCCCAGTGCTTTTTTAACCCTGTAGTTTTTTTATTATGTGCCTGCTTTAGTAAACGATCTCTCACTTGTATTGATCAAGATAATAACCTGATTGGAAACATATGGCTTAATATCAACCTTATTTAGAGGGAAAACTTATCCAAGTTCCGGTTTCTATAGATCGATAATTCCCAATTTATAGAGTAAGGAAAAATGTGTCTTTGTTTCGGAATGCCCCGTACTTGCCACATGTGTGCACCTCGTTTCCCTCCAGTAAATGACACTATTAAGGCTTTAGGCTAGAACATGGCTTAAACAAAATTCTCAAACGGGGAAAACATTAGGCTGGAAGGATGGTGAATGGAAATTTGAGATAAAAATTTTGAAGGATAACTGACAACCATGCGATCATCTATTTGAGTGACAGGATTGTTTGTGTGGCATTTTAAAAACCTTGTTTAGTCACATGCTCATCAATTTAATGAATAATGAAGGGGTTTTAAAACAGTTAAAATATTTTTAATTTAAATACTGGAAAGGAAAAGTTTCTGTGGGGTTGGCCATAAACCCGGTTTGCTACAATTTAAAAAGCATAATTAAAATCACAATAGCAAATTTACTAATAAAAACGGATTGCAGCTGAATAGGTTGTGGGTTGTAAAAGTGCTCACACGAGCATTAAGAAAAAAGTCGGGAATTAATTTCTGGAAAATAGTTTGATTCAGGGACGCAGAATTTTCTAAAGAATCATTATTTTTACGATTCAATTCAACCATAAAAGGCAAATTCATAAGAAAATTAGTAATTGCACAAGGAGATTGCAATGCAAAAAACTCTCTCTGTATCTTGTGTAAATTTCCCCGAAATTATTTTGAAAAGGATCTGATTAGAAAAGGAGGATCGTTATCGTAAAGCCTACACATTTTCCAAGACCAATTTTTGCTAATCATATGTTGAGTAGGTGTTTGTATAGCCCACTTTTCATAATGATGTCCTGATTGATCATTTTTCTGAAAACTTATACCAGGGTTTTCTATACAAGTAATTTATCCTTTTAATATCCTCTCTGCCTTTGTAAAAAAACAACGTTTTGTCTGTTTGTTCAAATGTCATAATTTTTATGTATTATTTGTGTTTATTGTAGTATTATGTAGCTAATGTATTTTTATGATGTCTTTTAATCAATTTTCTCTTTTTTCTCTTTCCCTATCTGTGTGTGTACGCCTTCCTCGTGTCGCTATTTCTCTATGTCGCTGTGTTTTAAATTGACAAATCCACGCTGATGGCTCCGATGCTGGTGAAAATATTTTTTAAACTACGCCATCCTTTACGATGATGTCCTAAATTTTGTTCCCGGCGTCAACATATGTGTGTTATTTCTGTGCTTGTGTGTTTACCCAATTCTACTGCTGGCATGCAAAATCTTCACAACAAATTCAACACTTGCAAAAAAAAACACAAAAACAAATAAACCTGGGATTTTGCAGGAGCCAGTAAGTCTTCAGAATCATTTTTTCCCAAACACTTTTAAAATATCACAAAACAAAAAACATGCTTTTTTCTATTAATCCCGAATTTAATTCTTTTGCTTTCTCTCTCTCTCTGGTCCTACACATGACCAGCCCACTGCCTTTTTTGTTTTTATGCTTCACTTGATCTTGCTCTGCTTGGTTTGTTTGCCATTCCATTAAAAATGCTGGAAAAAGTGATCGTGCTTGACAAGAGCTGTCTAGGGAGATTTGAAGTCTGAAAGGTTTACTATTTCTTCACTTTCTTTAGTATAATCATCGGTTATGAATGAGCAAGTTTTTACGTAATAAAATTATTATGAACGCCGTGTGAAGCAAGGACTGACTGGTTCTGGAATTATTTACAGCAAACTATTGTTTTATCTTAATTGGTTAGAGATTATAGCTTCAACTATGTTTTTATCAATTCTTAATCCCGATTTCTCATCTTATAACAGAGTTTTCTTTGTTGTACTATAATTAGGCATAATAAAATTATTGAGAGATAGTCACTGGCTTCATATCGGCTTTACTAACGACCGGTCGATAATAAATTTCTTTGCATAAAACATTCTAAAATCAGTCAAGTTAGGCTTTTTCAATTGTTATAAAAGTCGTTGTCGTTAAGCCAGAACTCGATAAGCATAACGGCCGGTGGGGTAGCTCTAGTTATAATAAATACATTTACGTTGATGTCAGCCAAAAATTTTAAAGTCGTTGCACGTCCTCTTCATTCCTTCTGCTCAGTACGCCCCACAAGAAAAAAGACCACAGAAGAGGACAGAGTTGGAAATCAAAAAAGACAATTCTTTTAATTTTTCTCTCCAATCCAATACGTAAGATGAGGACGGGAAGATAAAGTTAAAACTACGAGAAAATAAATGTTGAATGTGTAATAAACTTTATTCTCTCCTTTTCTGTGGTTTCCCCTTGTTCTTATGACCTAATAAGTATTCCTTTCAGAGTTAAATTTACACAATTCATCTTGGAAGCTCTGTTTTAGAGAGGAGAATGGAACCGCTTTTGAAAAGTTTGAAAAAGGCGTTTTTTAAAAGTCAGACAGTCATAGTATTTTATTATCCAAGCCACATCTTAACTGGGTTTAACCAAATAGGAATTGCATGTGCGGTCTCCTCTTGAACATGTCTTTGCCATTCTTTTCTCCTTCATTCCCCTCCTTGTTCTTTGCATTGTTAAAGGATCAGAAAATAGCAGCTTTTTCACAAAAGAATGAGATTCTGAAGAATTTTATTGGAAGGGTGCTTTTTTATAAAGACGAATTTCTTTGCATTCCTTTTCATACAGAGTTTTCTTTGGAAGCGCACAGGTCGATAACAAAAATGCTAAAATTTCCTTGACGATTGCAGAAATGCTCTTGAGAAAAAACTTGCATAAAATAGGTAGATTTGAAATTGATATGGAGTAAAAACACTTTTTGAAATCTGCTTTTGAATTCAAACTAATTAAAAAACAGTATTAAAAAAAATCTTTTGCAGCGAAAAAATTAAGTGGATTCACATTAGCTTGTCTATCTAAGGGACAGATTTCAAACTGTTTTCTTGATTTAATACGTAAAAGCGAAAAGCTTAATCCAAATCACTGGAATCGCAGATAAAAGCGAGCTTATAAAATGACACTTTTCTGTGATCCGATCACTATATCACAAAGTGCATGAATGCTCAAAGTTGCAAAAATGCTCCTGTTGCTTTGAAAACTTCCCATTTTTTAATATCTCCTGGTATCACGCTGTTATCCAAAAGGATTTTTAGTACCTGGGTTTTTATTACTTGGAACACTACAGAAATTTGTCTGACAAAATCCTTTCAAACGTTTTTCTCTGCCTTTTTTTAGCTGACATTGAAAAATAATGAGCTTTTTACCGTCCTTTTTTGCATTTTATTGCGAAATTTAACTTACAACAGCACTTTTTATATTTAATCGGTCTTAAATATTGGAATTATTATTTTTGCTGAAGTTAATTTGCAATAGTTTTAATGAATTTTGTGAACTTTATGTGTAATAAAATTTTGGGGCATTGTGAGATCACAAATATACATAAATGTATATTGTATAATGCAAATTATGTAAATTAACATAAACTTTTGTAAACATAGTTGAGTAGTTTTAAAAACTTTAATTGTGTTGTCACTTAGCAAATTGTTTGAGCAATATTTGCACTAACAATGTGACCAATGTGCAAACACTTTTTAACCTTTTTTGCTTTATAAGATTAGATTGTGAACTGCTTCTTTATTTTAACTAAATCATGTATTTAAGTTTTTCTCTGTAGTTTTTAATTGTTAACCTATTTTTTAAAGTTTTTAACACCGTCAAACTCTAAATCATCACTTTCAATACTAATCCAATTTTTGATCAAGTTATCTAGTTAAATTTCGATTAATTGGGAAGAAGTGAACTTTTAGATTATTTGTCATTTGACTATATTTGTATGCACGTTTAAAACTTTTTTCTCTCACCAATTTTAAATTTTTTCTAATCTAGCATCATTTAAACGATTGCATAATTAGCCTTAGCTTTTTTAACAACTAAAAAACTAATTTTTATAAAAATTGAATAACTTTTTGAATTTTTCAATAATTTACTTTTTTGTTTTGTGTGGTGAATTCATCGTTAAATTTTAGGCATTTGCTTGGTTCAGTGACCTGTTAGTAGAGCACGCGGAAATCTTTTGGTCGTTATTTGCTGTGGACATGGATCAAGTATTGGCAGAGCAACCACCTGATACTTGGGATGCCTTCCCACTCTTTCAAATCCTCAACGACTATCTCCGTTTAGACGGTAAGGAAAAAAACGTTAATTAATTAAATTCATTTTTAATTAACTTTAAAAATAAACGATTACAGACAACTTGAAAAACGGAAGGTTTCATCAGCACTTGCAGGATACATTTGCTCCGCTAGTTGTACGCTACGTAGATCTTATGGAATCCTCAATTGCTCAGTCTATCCACAAGGGCTTCGAAAAGGAACGATGGGAGCTTAAAGGGTAAATTAACTTAATTGCTGTACCATTCTGTGAGTTTTGTAACTTTTAATTATTTATTGATGTTTTCTTTTAGGAATGGTTGTGCCACATCGGAGGATTTATTTTGGAAGTTGGATGCCCTTCAAGCCTTCATTCGGGATCTTCATTGGCCAAATCCCGAGTTTGGGAATCATTTAGAACAGCGACTTAAACTAATGGCCTGTGATATGATTGAGTCGTGTATTCAAAGAACAGAAGGAGCCTTTCAGAGTTGGTCGAAAAAAGGGGTTACTTTTGTATCGACGGATTACATCATTCCGACGGAAATGTGTGCTATGATAAATGTCATTTTGGACGCGAAAAATCAATCATTTAAGTTGTGTGCTGTTGATGGAATCGATGTGGTAAGAAAATACTTTTTTTTAAAATTATTGCGTAATTTGGTTTTGCTAATAGATTTTGTTCTTGTTCAGCATCAATACCACACGAAAATAGATGACTTGATAGAAAAGACAAGTAGTGGGATGACGCAAGGATTGATTAGTAAATTAGTTTCTGTTCTTGAAAGTTCCCTTTCCAAGTTGGCGAGATATGATGAAGGAAGTTTTATCGGTTCTATTTTAAGCTTAACGGTATGCACACAAGTTTAAAAATTTATAATTTACTAATTAAGATATTAATTTCAAGATTCTTTTCAATAGCAAAACGTATCGGGCTCGGGGAAGGAGCTTGGGCAAGCTTATGTAAATTTTGCTAGGAATTCCATGGATCAGATTAGAGGGAAAGTTGTGGATGAACTGTGGATACTTAATTTCTTCGAGGTAATTACAAGAAAAAAGTTAGTTAGGTAATTAATTAGTAGCTAATTAAACTACGTTGCAATCTTTTACAGCTGTGGTACACCGCCCAGATGCAGATGCTATGTGCCTGGCTTACCGAAAGGCTGGATCATGCCCTGCATCCTTATCAATGCACAGCTTTAGCACACGTCGTAAAAGTAAGTTAAATTCTTAAAACGTTTTTAAAAATAAACTTAATTTTATATGTTTTTTTGTAGAAATTATACTCAGACTTTGAGCTGCAAGGGGTAATGGAAGACAAGCTTATTAGCCAATCGTATAAAACAGTTTCGCAAAGAATGCAAACAGAAGAGGCAACTTGTGCTTTGACAATGGGCTCTAGCAGGAACGACGATGGAGAGTGAGTTACCATCTCAATACAGATTAACTTTGTAAATGTTAAAAATACTTAAACAACAAATTTTTTCAGGGGCGGGGACGACGGAGGTGATGAAGGTGATAAGAAGCCGAAAGTAACCGTTTTAAAACACCATGGAGATGAAAACGTGGTAGCGAAATTAACAACCGCAACGGCGGGGGCTGTCGGAGGGATTAAAAACGTCGTGGGGAAAGGGCTTGGCGGGCTCACTTCAAAACTAGGGACAGGCTCATGGTTCTAAAGACTCATCGTGATAATATCTATTTTAAATTATCATTCTCCTACTTCTAAACACTTTTCTGCATCATCAACAAAAAATCTATATCAAAATGCACTTAAAAATTACCTTAAAAGATTTCCCCCTAAAAGTTTCCCTTTGCGAACGCAGATTCCTTTTTTATTTTGTACTGTTTAACCATTAAAATATATCATTTAGTGAGAAAATGCTTTGATTAAAAAAAGAAATTACTATTCTCGTACTAGTAAAAAATTCGCAATATTTTTAAACAAAAAATATATCAAATCAGAGATATAGAGAGGAAAAGATGTCCTTCTTATTTTTTATTCCTGCTGAGAGAAAGTCTTACGAGAATTTTTTTCTGGAATTGATTTCAATTTGAAAAAAAACGACAAAAATATTATCAGCACTTCCATTGCGCAAAACATTTTTGAGATGGGAAATTACTTTTGAATTTCAAGATTTTTCCACCACGTTTTTTATTATCAGCACTAAAATTCCAGCACCATTCACTCAACAAGACACAAATCAACAATTTTATCAGCATCAGCATAATCATAACTCCTAAATTTTACTCAAACTTTCTTTCTCTTCAAAATGATCTTAACGACAAAGAAAACTTTAAACACAGAAATATTTACAGAAACTATTATAAACGAAAACATGATATGCAATTAATATTAAAAAATAGTTAATTAAATACTGTGCTAATTAAATCCGAGAAGAATCCCTCAATTAGTTTAGAATACACGGAGGAGTTTAAGGGGAATGGGGAAATGAGAGAGAAGAAATGATTATATTGAGAGATATTAAAAAATTGTACTATTACGTAATATTTAAATAATTTGTTCATCTGTAATTATAATTACTATACGTGTGTGTACTTTTATGGACTCAAGCCAGCCGTACTTCACTCCTTAAATTATAAACAGATTATTCAACAAATTAAATCTGAAAAAGCCACGTGGATGACTCTTACCATTTAAATAACTGCTATTGAATCAATAACTTTATTAATGTTTAGGAAATATGAGCGTTGAGCGTAAATTGTTTGTTACTGTTTGAAAAAAAGATCTACTAATTATAATCTGTCAGCATATATTATTCAACGCGATATTATATTTGTTCACTCATTAATAAAAACTTAATAATTATCGTCAACAACGAAACAAAAGCAATGATTTTTGCGAGAAGAGAAACAAAATGACATTCTTATGTAAATTAGACTTAACAAATTGCCTAGAATTTTAAAAACTTAATTTTAATTGTGCAAAAGTTTATAGATTGTAGTTAGTTGAATTAGGGTAGTACAAACTACTCATAATTTATATTGTGTTAACTAGTCTTTAGAGTTTTAAGTTATAAATTGAACTGAAAAGCTCATTATTTTATAGATTGGTAGGGTAATTCATATTTTTAGGCTTTGTTTTTTCATAAAACAATAAAAAACCGTAAAAATCAACAACCGGAAGTGTATCCTATTAATCAGTGAAAATAAAATAATTAATTATGTAATATTACAACTGAGAAACTATTAAAAATAATTGTTATTAATTTAAGTTTGAATTGAAATGAAAAATCTATATAATATAAAAAATATATTAATTTTTAAGTAGATTTTAGTCCAAATATCTTTATGAATCTATCTAGATTTAATGTTATTATTACAAACTTTGTTGAATTGTTGAAGGAAAAGAAGAAAAAAGATTATTAAAAGCAGCAGCAGTCACAATAAAATAAAAAATGCTACAAAAAACAAGAACAAACTTAAAAATTTGTTGTAGCCTTTTTCAGTTTTTGGCAGCTTTTTTACATTTCATCATTTTCTCATGTTTTAAAATCCAAGGTTTAAACTCTGACCTTTTCACCTTTTCACTTTAATCTCGAAGAAAAGCCTAAAATTACACAATGTGTAGGCTTCCTAAGGAAAAATGAGTGGAACGTGTGGCGCAAGTGGGTTTTTAAGTACGTGGGTTGATAATATGAAGGGATGGATTCGGAGAAAATAAGTTGAGTGATGAGCGCGTGTACAAAAAGGGAATAATCCTGCTTAAAAAATGCCTACTCATGTCTTCCTGGATTTGAAAGCTACAATTTTTTTTCAATAAACATGTTCTTAAAATCCTGTCCAGAAAGGAAATCCTTGAGAAGTTTAACAAAGCGAAAAATGTTTTATTGCATATCTAATTATCATTTGTTATGCTTTTTTCAATAAAGTTTTTATTTGCAAGTGAAAATAATAAGCTTTGAAGTAACCGTAAAAGTGTAATAAAAAGCCTCGTGTGAATTCTTTTGAAATGTTTGTTAGGCCTTGGCTTCTTTTGCCTCTTCAAGGATTACTTTATGTTCCATATTGACACTTAACTTTCATTAGATTATATTAAAAGCTATGTTCAGCATCTTCCTTCAATATTTCACCCTTTCATATTGTATTTCTTCAAATAATTTATTTCCCCGTGTCGTGATTTTTTCGGGGTGAAAAAACGGGGAAAATTCCTTGAAAATGTAATGACACAATATCCAATTTCCAATGTAATTTAATTAGAAAAAATGCCACCCCGTGTGACATTCTTGGTTACCTTGAGATGAACAAGATTCGTACACAAATTGAACAAAATTTACTCTTATTGCTTTTTCAGTTGAAATTCCTTAAATTTATTAAAAACCGAGAAAAAACCAACAGGGAACTAATTTAACTAGCAGAGTATACCCGTTCAAAACGAACTTATAAAATAGTTTTAAAAGGGATACAATATTCATAATTCTATGAAAATATACATAAAAAACTACGTAATTCTTCAATTTAATCATTAATCAGTAAAACAAAAAATTTTGGTTTCATTACGTTTTTCATACGTTTTTGTTGCATAATCATTAGAAAAAAAGGAACAAAGATTGGAGAAAGAAAAATCACACTTTTCCCCGTGCTCATCTTCGTAAAAGAAAAGCTCAAGCTTGTTCTGAAAAAATGCATTTAGATTAGCACTGTGCACACTGTGCACGGAGCATCTCCTACTCTTGACCGTTTTAAACAAAACTCCATTCTGACTTTGTGGCCGTAGCTAACGCAAAGTTTTGTTCAGTTTTCAATTTCTTCATTGGAGTACAGACAGATACGAGCGCTGGTTGTGAATTTGTGTAGCTTTTTTAGATGGGGAAGGAAGTGAAATTTTAAGTAGGCGAAAAAAGTAAGAGAGAGAGTGAAGTCTTAAGATTCAATGTTTCTTTGGCTCCCCCCATCAGTTCCTTTTTTATACATGCCAAGGAAAGTAGTAAAAAAATGAGAGGTTAAATTTAATTATAAACATTGTTAATTTAAATTGTGTTCATCAACGTACAAGATTCATTTACGGACGGACATGCTTCTTCAGTTATAAAGCCGACAAAGGGGAAATAACTAAGTTGGTAAATAAGATAAGATTTAATTAGTAAGATAAGTGTTTTGGATAAGGTGAAGGTTTTTATGGAAATGGAATGGAAAGGTTGATGGAGATCAGGTTAAGAAAATGAAGTTAACGGCTTTTTAAAAAAGATGGATTTAATGATAAGCCATGGAATGATTAAAGTGAGGCATGAGATTAGTTAAATTATAAAGATGATGAGGGGGAGGACGAAAAAGAGAGTTTTGAAGTGTTTTAGGATTAGGACAAAAAAGAGGAAGTGAGATTTTGAAGGATGTGTTTTGTAATCAAAAGAACAATAGCATTTTAGTGGATTTTTATTGCAAAATTTCTATTGTGTGTTGTAATTAAAGTATGAAATGGAAAGTTGTTAAAAACTGTGAAATGTGGTATGACGAAGGAGGAGACGGAGTGGATTTAGTAGGCCAAGGTGGACTTTCTTTGAGTGAAGTTACAACAGTGAAAGTTAATTTTTGGGAATTAAAGAACTTCCGGTGTGGAAAAGTTAAGCCGGTGGATGCAACATCTTCAGCAATTGAAGACTTGCAGTATTTATGGGAAAATGTATCTTGTGCAGACTTTGTTAACAGTTTAATTAAAGAAGAAGAGGAGCGGCACATGGTTTCCGGTGATCCTGTGTCGTGAATCTTTTTTATTTTCGGTTTTTTATTCATAACATGGGCTATCCTGAAGACTCTGCTGAGCTTCCAATGTCAAAGTGTAAAGAAACTAAAAAACTTCTCCCAGCCACTGTGGCTTGGGTCCTTCTACTCACCACTACTTCTCTATTTTTCGTTTTCTTGTAAGCAATATACTCGTGAAACAATTCTTAATCAAATATTGGTAATTAATTTAAGTTTTTAATTTTATTTTCAGAGGAGAATGGTACGCTATGCGGTACAGCGTATGGATCCCCATTGGGGAGGCCTTTATCGCTGTAATTGTGATTGCCAATTTTACTCTTGCTACGTTTATGGATCCTGGTGTCATTCCCAAAGGTTTGAAGCAGTTTATTTTTTGTAATTATTTTGTAGATGAATTTTGAATATAATTTAATACTACTTTTACTTAGCTGCCCAAGGCGAAGATGACAATGATGATTGCAGGGCACCCCTTTACAAAACCGTTGAAGTGAATGGGATTACAGTTCGGATGAAATGGTGTGTAACCTGTCGGTTTTACCGTCCACCTAGGTGCTCTCACTGCAGCGTGTGTAACAATTGTATAGAAACGTTTGATCATCATTGTCCTTGGGTTAATAACTGCATTGGAAGGAGGAACTACAGATTTTTCTTCATGTTTCTCGTCTCCCTCTCGATGCACATGATTGCTATATTTTCCCTTTGTTTGATTTACTTACTTCAACATATGGACGAAATGTCTTCGCCTCCAACGATAGTAGCGTATGTTTCATTGTTTTTTCAAAAGTTATTTTAAAAATTATACAAAATGTGCTTAATTTGTAACGGAATATTCACTCTTGTCTAGGATTTCCGTGATGGTCATCATTTCTTTACTTTTTATCCCAATTTTTGGGCTAACTGGATTCCATTTAATCCTGGTTTCCAGAGGAAGAACAACAAATGAGCAAGTAACGGGGAAGTATCGTGGTGGATTTAATCCTTTTTCAAGAGGGTGCTGTAAAAATTGCTGCAACACGCTGTGTGGTCCAAGTTTTCCAGGGTTTGTTTTCACTTTTAAATGCTTTAAATTATTATACAGACCATTTTGTTAAAGTTCTTCATATCTTTTTTATCTTTTTAGATTGGTCAGAGCTAAGCAACTTCATATGATGGAGCAGTCAGCGGTATCATATCATGCGAGAGGGGGAGGATGTCCATCAAATTCCCACCTCTCCAACAACCCAGGGAATCCCAGTCAGGTAATGTACGTCGATGATGGGCGGTATTTCACAAATCCGAAATCAGGAAACCTTCCTTCCCTACATTCTCCCAGAAATTATCGTCAGGTAAGAAACCAGAGCTAAAAATGTTTTAGGGAAAATTGGATCTTTGGGGATTTTGATAAACTTATCGAGATTAACTATTTAAATTGTTCTTCCTATTCTTTCGTATATGACCTGACATTATCTGACTCTACTTCCTGTGTGGTTAGCATATATTATTCAATGAATTGTCTCATCTCCTTTCATTTTTAAGACCAATTTACCTTTTTTTCAAACGTAACTATGATGACACCTTTTTTGAAAATAATATTTAATGCTGATCTGTATAACTATCCCTTCTTTCTTCTTCAAAACTACTTTTTCTGCTTGGTTGTAAATACAAATTGTGAATTGCATGGATTCAGTTGTAAAATACCAAGAAAATACTGGCTTTCTGGTTTCTCTATACTTGTGAGTAACAAAATCTGTTCATCATCTTCAAGACGAGGCTTGTACGGGTTTTATCGGTCTGTGCGCGCTGCACCTTTTTCGAGGGATGATAACCTTTTGGGCGCCTTTTTATATTTTATTTGGGGAGAATGCTATGTGGTTTGAAGTGTTTCCTCTTTAAACAATAAACTTTTTGCTAAATACAATTTGCTTTTTAAATATTGCCTTTTCACGAGATTATTTTTGCTATTTTAAATATTCACTATTCACGTTATAGCATTTCTGGCTATATCAGATCTGCACCCTGCACCATCAATATGAATAGGCATTATATATGGCTTAATTGAATTTTTATTGGTGGGATTGAAAATGTAGATGCTCCCCTCAACAAATAAGGATGCCTCTGATCAAGACTTAGGGCTGCAAGCTTCACAGTCTCTGGATTGTGAACCAACACCTCCAATGCAAAGGCATGGATCCAAAACGAATTTTTTCCTACCCCCATCTGGAAATCAGGATGAATCTTCCACGTCACAATCTCGACATGGTCGAGGGCTCTATACTCATGGCTCACCTCACCCGAATCGGCAAAGGTAAAATTGAATGATTGTTTCCCATATATTTTTTAAAATAAAATTCTAATACGAATTTGCATAATGCAAAATTCTGTGTAGGAATGGTGATGGTCCTAGATCACGTAGTCAAACCCCAGAATCCATTTCCTCACCTTCAGATGCTCCTTTAGGGGTAGATAGTATTACGAGTCCAACTCTTCATCAGAAAATCAGAGCAATCGGGGGAGTGCCCACCCCATTTGCCGTCTCTGCTAGTCCCGGGATCCGTAGATCAAATCCACCAACACCCACACAAGCATCAACGATGGTGAGTGGTGGCGGGGTAATGTCCCGTCAAGATTACGGAGTCGGTGTGCACGACTGCATGGTACCTGGTCCACCGCTTTCAAGGCCCGTTTATCCCGGTTATTACGCTGATGATGGCTATGTAGCCACTGCAGACCAACGACGAATGTCCTCCTCAACAGAAGGAATGTACGAACGACAGCAGCTTCAACAACCCCATCCGCAATATCATATTGCAGGCGGGATACCTCTGGCAGGTATGAATCGTGACTCACCTGGAGGGCCTATCCGTGAGCTGGCAAGCTCTCCCCAGAATGGAGTTTATCTTTGGAAGGATAACTCCCCAACTAGATTAGCAAATCAGAATATAAATTCAGTTGGAGGTGTTCCGGGTGGAGTAGGAATCGGTGTTGTAAATTCTGGATCTAATTATTTTCATTCAAATCCAACAAGTCCAATGCAACCAACGTTGATGAATTGCTCTCAGAATAGTAGTAACATGTATAGTAGAGGCTATGGTGGGCATCCTTCCTCAGAAGGGTCCCTAATCGGGTTCCCTGGCTCCCCCAGCTTCTCTTCACCTGTAGTGCCAACTTCACCAAGTGGTGGAAGAAGAAAAATGTATGGTATGGGTGGAGGAGGTGGCATCCTTCCAGGGAATTCTCAAGTTGTAGATGGTTGTGTAGGGGTGAGGCCTAGCCCACTCAACAGGAGACCGATGAGTTTCGTTAGGGCGCTTGAAATGACTGATACTATGGAAATGCAGAACAATGGTAGTAGTAGCAGCAACAACAGCAACAGAGTTGTAGGTGCCAACAATCGCAATAGTCCGGCTGGTACTCCCAAAGGCTCTGGTCCTATCTCACAAGTCAATGATATTTCTGATCGGGCGAGTGTTTACGATATGAACTATGAAATTTCTGTTTGAAATCAAATGTTTCCACCACACTTCCAACAATAACAACACAATTATATTTAAAATATAAAAATCATTTTTGTAAACTAGCCCTATATATATACAACTAGTAATAATATACACGATATTTTGTGACAAATATAAATTTTTAACTTGAAAGTAACGTAAAATGTAAAAAAATATCATTTTTGCTATATCTGCTGCGTGTGTGGCATCAGTTGGAGAGCAAGAGACGTTGTAATAATACAGCTATTATTATTATTACCCCCTTAAAATACTATTTGGAAAAAGGTTACAAAATATATTATTGCTACTATTTAATTAAGTGGGTTGTGGAAGTGCTGGTGGTGAAAAAGCGTATACGGATATGATTGTTTGTTTTAGTCCAAAACGTGTTAAAACCCTAAACCTGGTCGCAGAAAATAGAACAGAGCTAGTGCTGATCACAATCTTTAATTTATAATTTAAAACTGTAATTTATATACCTAAACTAATTTTTATTGCTTAATCATTTTATTATCAGATTTATTATAAGAATGATTTAAAAACGTTAAAGTTGCAATGACAATATACCATTATGAAGAAAGCAAATTGTACCCTCAATCAAATTATTCTGCTGCTGGGATTATACCTATTCAGATTTAGAACTGCATGTATTTTAAGAACATGCAGCAGATGTAAGGAAATGTATATAAAAAGGATTTAAATGTGTCAAAGTCATTCACAGAATTAACAAAATACTGAAATTAAAAAGTACTTGGATTGATTGATGTTGTTGGTGTTATGTGCAAAGAATTTGTAATGAAACAACAACGTCAGTGCGTCAGCCTTTTGAAGGGATATTAATGGTCTAAAAAGTAAAAGCGATTATTGTACATAAAAAAAGTATAAAAAATGTTTAAAACTGAGCTATATATAAAAAGTCTTACGTAATGGTAATTTATATAATAAAATGTACTATTAGAAATAATTAAAACTACTTTAAGTAACGAGAATGATGTAATAAATAATATGATTAATGATAATTTTCTAACTGTAACGCGTGTTCTCTTCATATTTAGGAAAATATACTAAAGCTGTGTATGAAGTCATTTACAAATACTAACTTCCTCTCTATCTCGATTTCTTTTCAGTTTATTTTATTTTTAAGTTTATTATTAGAGAAGAAAGAACTCATTCAGACTTCCGTGATAATACAAAAAGGAAAAGAGCGTTGTTCAACTCATCAGTATATTATTATTGTTAACAAAGAAAATGAGTGTGTAATTGTTCCGGGAGTGGTGTAAATGCAACTGCTACAATTTATCTTTTCTACCAGCAAGCAAAATGAAAGATTTGTCTAAAAATTACGCTTGTTTTACCATCATCATCATTATCACCGCGATAAATCATGTCATTAGTTTTTAAGTGCTCCCGTTTTCGTAGTATTATAATAATAAAAAATGCATAATTTATTTATTAAACTATTAACGTTAAAAACTCATGAGGTTGTTTTTTTGTTAGTTTTTATTTGGATTCATGTCATTTTATAAAGTTAAAAGAGAAACAAATATTATATTTGTTGTTGTTCGTTTAAATAAGTACAAAGTTCAAAGCAACCGACGACAATTACACAACCAAACCGTAAAAACCTAAGTTGTTCTCTCCCTCTCTGTTAAATTGTTTGAATTTAAGCTTTCTTTTTTAATAACAGCGAGAAGGATTAAATTTATGATGATCTGAATTTAACTATCGTTAAGTTTTCTCTCTTTATACTCTGTTTAAGCTAAGCATAATAAACCTATTAAGCAAGTCTCTAATCAAAACTGAAGCTTAAAATAGTTTTTTAATTACTAATTTTTATTTTCTATATGTGCGCCTTTCCGTACTTAACTGACGTGTCTTCCTTGTATAACATTTTGATAAACTATATAACAATATATAGATTTTTCTAAAAAAAACTGTCTTGACCAGCGCCATGCCATAGTTTAAAGAAAGGCGTTAGTTTGATGACTTGAAGCTGTATTGATGATAGACAGAGATTTTTTATCCTAATGTTTCAATATCCTGCTAACTTTTCCACCTTTCTTCCTTGTTTCTCGTAGAATCTTTAAACATTTTAAAAGATGAAGGTTGGTTTACTGAAATAGTGGTTGAGAATTGTTTCAAATAGTAAAAAATTAAACTTAAAAAGAGCAAAGAAGAAACAAACTTAAATGAAATGATGGAAATGATAAGAAAATGTAATATCAGTACTCTCGTTCCAAATATTCTTCTTTTGTCGAGGAAACTATGTTTATCTCATTTAAATAATAATTTATAGTAACGTATTCTCAATAAAATTATTGAAACTAATTATTGAAAAACTGAGTTTTCAAAATTTTATTGGCATCAAAGTTTATTTAAGTTTACGTGTCAATAATTCTAATCTTTTATTAAAGGCGCATCAGGAATATGATTACATAATAAAATGCAAAAAGAACACATTTGACAGATTAGTCTTGAATTTCTTTCATTTTACTTTTATTTCATAGTAAAATAACGTCATGCGTAAACGCACAATAATTTTAGCCTACAAAACAGCATAACCGTCTCCAGATATAAACGTTAATGATAGCTTGTACCACAGCACTCGCATAAATATCAAAGACAGAACTAAAACACGTTTGTCTATCCCTTCGATAATATATTATACTTGAAGTCAAAGCTGAATTTATTGCTATGATTAGGACGCCACAGGGAACCTTTAAAATTACTACGAACACCGTATTGAAATATGAAGTTTGCTAAAAATTACAAGCTACATTTTTACATCTTTGGAAGATGACGTGAGATATTTATGAAGCTTAAACTTCATAGCCAGTATACATAATAATTATAATAGTCAATAGTTAAAATTCAAAATCTCATTTTACCCATATGACATAGCAGCTTTGTTTTACAACAATAAGGTAACATGTTTTTATTATAAATAGCTAATAAGGCATTTAAAGGCATACATTTTTTACTATCAAAAAGCTTAGCCTGTTTTTCTGCGACATAAAATGCTTACATCTTTTAAGTAAAATATTTGGCATTGGCGCTTCATAATAAATTACTACTTAAGTTTAAAAGTGATTTTTTTTCTTATAAAGAAATGAACAGTGTTTGTTGGTGTGATAATAATTTAAGTAATAACTAGTGATATGGACAGGGCTTTTCATGATACTAATAAATAATAATAGTTAATATGTTTTGGTGTGAATTTAAATGCGTTGATCGATTAGCACGAAAGAAAAGTTGAGGTTTGCATGTTGTGTAGTGTGTGTATATTGCTAATATTTGAACAGTACTAAAGTTGAGTTCTTCTTCTAGAAGGTTTCCTGATCATCACATTCCCCAGTGACATGACCAAACACTAAGAAGAGAACATAACCGTTATAAAAAATAATTTAGGATAACTTAATACGATAACGATAATTACGTATTTACGACTTACTTTCACAAGTCTCACAATATGGACGAGATTCCCCTCGGAGAGAACCGTAACGAGTATTGTCTTCAGATTCTTGAGCTGGACACTCTTCAGTATCATGCAGATCAAATTTCTCACAGATATCGCAGTACAGACGCAATGACTGGAGGGTGTGCGTTGCTGAGCGAGCTTCAGGTTTATTTCTAAAAGATGCATAATACAATTTCAATTAAAAATTCTACTACATTTAAAAAAAGTATCCATCAATGTTTTTTGCTTGGTTGAGCTTACGAGTTTGGATCTTCAGCACCTCCGTTCACAAATACATTCAATCTTACTTTCAAATCTTCGTTTTTCTTCTGAAGGTCAACAATGATGGAATTCAAAAAGTCGATGTGAGCTTCAGGTTTGCCAGCATCTAACTTGGAAGCTTTGCTTGTATCAATTTCAGCCTTCTTTTCAGCCAACTCCTTTTCCAAGTCAAGAAGAGCCTTGTTCTTCTGCTCTAGTTTTCCACGCACCGAAAGGAGTTCTTGCGAAAGACCCTTTTCAATCTCTTCGAATCGTGAAGCATCAGCTTTGTAGCTGGAGAGCTGCTCTTTCAATTTAGATCTGTCCTTCTTCATAGTATCGATGTAAGCTTCCAACTCAGAGATTTTGTCTTGACTTTCATTGAGATTAGTGCTCAAAATAGATATCTTCTCTTCTAAGGAAGCTACTTTCACGACTTTCTCTTCGGTGGATGCCTCTGACTTGGACTTTTCCAACTTCAGAGCTTCCCTGTGTAACCAAATCCAACATTTCATAAGAAAAATTAATTGTGTATTGTGACTCAAAATGTTAAAAATCATCAAGGAAGCTTACATAGATTCAGCCAGTGAGGTAACTTCTTTTGCTTTAGAAGACAATTGATCTGTAAGCGCTTGGAGTTCTTCAGATAGTTTCTTACTTTTCAACTCACTCTCTGCAAGTTCCTTTTTCTGCGCAATGACACTGGACTGAAGTTGTTCCTTTTCTTTCTCCATGTCATTCAAACGCTCTTGACAACTTTTTAGCTGTTCGACTAGAGAGCTGTTCTTTGCAGTGAGCGACTTAATTGCTTCGAGATGTTCTTCTCCTGATTTACTGGCAAGTTGAGCACTGTTCTCCGTGTCAGAAATCTTTTTCTGTTATGAAAATCCAAAATGGATATTATTATACAAATTATGATTATGTAAACTTTTTCATTATTTTAATTTATTAAACCTCACCTGCAACTCAGCGATATTCTCAGTCTGTTTTTTAATCTCGGCTTGAAGTTCAATCTTTTCGGTCTCCAATTGCTTTACTTTTTCAGCGTTTTCATTTATAATAGCTTCTTTCTCTTCACCGGCTTTGGTAACCATTTCCTCGAGAGACTTTTTCTAAGAAGGAATTAATCAAAAGCTTAATTAAAACATGAGTTGAAGCATACAAAAGAGAAAGCATTCCCTATATGACAAAAGATTACCATTGCCGCTTCAGATTCTTCCAACTTTGGAATACGATTCTTGAACTCGGCATTAATCCGACGAAGTACGGCCTTGTCCTCCTCAGCAGACTGTAATTTCTCACGGAGCTCTTGAACCTCATTACTTAAAGCCTCAATTTTTCCAGAGTACAACTCAGAAGCATCAGTTTTTGTATGGACTAAATCAACAATTTCATTCTCCTGTGAAAATATAATTATAATATATAAGTCAATAGGTATACAAGAGTTAGAGTTGCTGGCCTGCTTTACATCTAAGTAATCATAACGTATTTACTGAATAAATGACAAATCTGTTCTGACTTACCAGTTTACACTTTTGCTGATGGGTTGTCTTATACTCTGCCTGCACCTTATTAAGCTTTTCCCTGAGTTCTTCTTCCCTTTGCCTCTTATCCGTTAGCTGCTGATTCAATTTCTCAATTGCATCTTTCTGGTCTTTCTCAGTTTTCTTCATTGCTACAAAATAGAAGCAGATTACGGCATTACATAATCATTTTTAGTACGAGTATTTAAAAGCTTTATTGCAAAAATAGTTTACCTGCGATTTCAGCTTGATGCACCGCTACGAGTTTTTCTTTCTGAGCTTTAACCTCTGCACTTTGGTTGGTTACTGTTTCGTTGTTCTTTGTTAAATCATCAATTTTCATTGTAAGAGATTGAATTTCAGCTTGGGCATCAGTCAACTTTGCCCCAGCTTCTTTTCCCTTCGCAATTTGCTCCGCCAACTTGGCTTCAATATCTTCCAATTTTTTCTCGTATTCAAGTTTCTCCGATTCCTGGACGACCGATGCCTTGGACTGCTCACTAGATTTTGCCGTCACGTTGTCCAGTTGGGCTTGAAGATCTGTTCTCATGATCCGTTCTTCATCCAATGTATATTGCAGATCTTCCAATTTCCGCTTTTCTTCATCCAGACAATTTTTTAAGCGATAAACCATATCACTATCCTGCAATGCTGCCGCCATTTTTTGTTGATACTAAAGGCACAAATTATAGAAAATTATTATGGTTAAGTATATGATCATCCCAAAACAGCAAGAAAGTTGTAAAAAACTAAAATATCAGTTACTACACGTTACTTACTTCAGCATATTCAGCCTCCAGTTTCTTAATTTTCAGAGCCCTATCTTCAAACTCCCGATTAAGATTTGCCAGCTCAACTCGATCCAACTCCCTTTCTTTGATCAGTCGTTCCATATGCTTTTCTTTCTCAGTTAATACAGCCTGCACAATAATAATTAAGTTAAGTTTCAGGATATTTCGTTGCTGTTATCTCACTGAAATATATTGTTTAATTTTAATAATTAAGAAGATTTTTTGCTTACCTGCAAAGAGCAGGTTGGAAGGCACTGCGTACTTTGACGAACTGAAGAAGAGCGCTGAAACAACATTTAAGATGTTAATAATAATACATGCTTCATAATATTTTTGCATGTCGTTTGGGAATTACTGCTTGAAACACTTACACGAATTCCTGGTGTAGCAGAAGAGGCAATACTGGAGACATTGGAGAATAGTGACTCACGGGATCCATGTCGCCTTGGTGTCTTGTTCACCGGAGAGCTTATCACTTTCGAGGCAGGTACGAACAATCCATGCTTTTCTGGACATTTAAAGTATCTGTGAAACATTCAGAATTAGCAAAAATTATTGTAAAGGAAGTAAATAGTAAAAAGTGAACCATTAACTGAAATAGTGTATTACGATTTCCCTCCAACAGATCCATTATTCTTTCCCATTGGGGTGAGCAGTTCCACACCAGCCCAATTCCCAGCCGCAAACTCAGTCGGTCCTATATACTTCAGTATTCCGATTTTAGTTCCACCAGTGGCACTAGCAACAATAACGCGCTCTCCAATTGCTAAAGATGAATTTATAGGAAGAGCAGCAGCAGCGTTTGGAGTTCCAAGAACTTTTGGTGTTCTCAGTTGCGAAAGGCTAGGACTAGGAGATCGTGTGTCTTTAATACTGCCAGCAATGGATCTTGGCGGGTCTGGAGTGTTGATAACTGATGAAGCACAGCTCTGCGGTGCACGAGGCGTTGATGGCGAGTCCAGAACAGGGTCTCTTGTCAAGCGACTCAGCTTCGTGAGTAGGCCATGGGATGGAGCACACTCAAAGTAGCGCTTCCCTTTGACGACCCCATCGTGATTACCTGGAAAAATATAAAATAGTGTTATTTATGGAAGTTAAATTATCAATCAATTTATAATTATTCGTACATCAGTAACAAGATTAAGGTTTCTTACCAATTGGCAGATCCAGAGCTATTCCAGCAAAATCTCCTTGAGCAAAGTCTACGTCTCCAATGAAACAGATCTTCCCTCGTTTGCTTGGGTCGCCGTTTATGTAGACTGTGTCACCAATCAAGAAATGATCAATGTCCGTTGCCAACCCCGAGTCTAATAAATTCATACGAACGTTTTTAAATTATAAGATCATTGAGATAATTATCACAAAGGGCTTTTCTTAATTAATAATTGCTTTTTAATATTCTTATTACCACGCGAGCCAGGTGGATTGATAAGCCCTGGAGTGGTTATCTTTTTTCGCATACTGTTGGAAGACGGAAGTCTTGACAGAGGATTCGCTGATTTAGCTGCCGAAGAAGCATCCCCTGCTCCAGACTCGGAAGCAAGATTTGAATTTGAAGATTTCACCGACGAAGGCTGACGAAGACCACTTGGACGAGAAGCCATTTTGATTATCTTACCTAACGATAACTACCTGAGAACTTAAATCGTAAAAAATCTAAAATTAGATAATTTTATCTTAATTTCCGGTTCGGAACTTCATATTTTATCCAACAGGAAGTTGATAAAGTAGTGACTAGATTGTATATAATCTGAACTGGTGGCAATGTTGTTTTTAATACATGACAAAGGCACCAAAGAAAAAAACGGTATTTCTCTTTAATTAACTAACAGTCAACAGTAGCACTGTGACTAATTGAACACCTGAATGATTGTAAGGCGTAGTTGCTTTTAAAGCTGCTATTTCACTAAAAAGTTTTCAAAAGTTGTATCACCAGGACGGGTGACGGTTACGGTTTTTGTAAAAAAATCAGCTGCACAGCAACCAAGTTTTAATCTTTAAAAAATCAGTAAAAACTGACAATTTAATAAAAACTGCCAATGTTTCACAAGCACCCAAAATAATTTTTTAATTAAAAGTTATAAAATCACATGTTTAAACTAACAACTTTCTCCAAAAAATCAACAGTTATAAGCACCAATTTTTAATTTTTCTTAATGAAAAACTAAAAATTCTGTTGATTTTTAAACTGACAATTTTCCTTTGATTAAAACTAAACACTGATTATAATTTAGTTGCCAGTTAAAAAATCGCGAAGATGATGATCAACATCAAATTTTTTTGAAGTTTTCACTCGCTCGAACTCCACATGAAAAGTTCAAAGGGGATACCTACCCATGCAAAAAGCATGCAAAACGGGAAAATCAGATGCACTCTGCACTTGCAAAGTTACGTAATGCAATGTAATACATGAAAGAGTGCAGTGCAAGTACAAAGAAAGAAGGGAAAGTTGGAAAGTAAATTTTTGTAGCAAATGCAGGAATAGTGAAAAGGTTGCATAAATTAAAGAACATGTGTGGTCATGCTCCCTCTTTTAAAATTGACTTTGTTGCTAGAAACAGGGAAATAGCAACAGTTCACAACTTTTCCCGACATTTTCTGTAAAAATTTCAGGTCATGCGCATATTTTCGGGTTAAAAAGAAGGGATTTTTGGGATGATGTAGGAATTTTTTTGGACATGATAGCCTAAAGTGTCTATTCATTAAATCATAAATAATTAGAGGGTTTGGGCGACTCAGGTCAGAAATTATTAAAGAATGACGAGTCTGTCTTTGTTTTGTCATTTGTCAATAATTTGCGAATGAGTCATTTTACAAACAAAGACATAATCGTTGCTGAAGGATTTAGGATTTCGGGATATTTTCCCAATGAGTAAACTTTACCACAAATTGTCCCGTGAATGAGCCAAATTCATTAAATATTTAGGTATATTACGTCACCCTTCATTCTCCGGTTATTTATATCTTTTTCCAAAATATAACCTGGCAAAACCCTCTTGTTTTTCAAGTTCATGAATAATTGAGGAAAGATGGAGCCTAAAAACGGTTAAAGTCATTCACATTTTTGTTCTTGAGCCTCCGTCCCCGTCACTTTCACACGCTTCGTTTTTCAAAATTGCTTTACTTAAGCTTTCTTGGGATTTTGGTGTTTCTTGTTGGAGAAAGTTTTGGCGTTCAATCCTCCTTAGCTCTCTCCAATATTGCACAACTTATTACGGGCTAAATAGTGTAAATATTAGAAGGTGAGGGAGGAAGCCGAGAGAAAAAAGCTTAAAAATAAAACATGCAACAGTGTATTGGATATTATGGGAAAAGGGATTGAGTGAAAATTCCGTTACGCCGCGACGCGCAGTCCATTTTCTATTTTTTCCAAGGAAAGTTTTATTTTCCTCTTTCCTTCCTTATTCGTTAACCTGTGTGGGGATTTCGTGGGAGGTGAAAAAAAACAAGAAAGATGCTTCATTTCATGTCAATAAATCCAAAATACATTCACCCATCCTTTTCACCTTTTCTCTAATTTCCGTTTTTTTCCTTCGGAAAAAGACGCTACCTTGCTGTTTCTTAATATACCCCAAAATCATAATGTCTCATCTTCAACAATCATCTTCATAAACCAAAAACCATGTATGTCTTTAGTCTTTGCGTATTGCCTCAAAATCGTTAAAAATACAATAAGTCCCCCTCTCTATTCAATGTTCAATATTGTTCCTCTACTTCCGTGATGATGTTGAAAGGTTTTTTCGATTGAATAAAAAGTATTGATGTTTGTTTGTTTGATGTTGTTGCGCAATATTACGCTTTGTTGAATGCATGCAATGCATTTTAAAATCTATCACCCTCTTCTCCCATTTTTTAGACGGTAAAACACGCCGAGATGATTGATATAGGAAGAAGGGCCAGGTAATAAGGCCGATCACAACCACCGTCATATATTCATTAAAATCATATCATGTAAAATATTGCGTAAAATAACAACAAAATTTTAAGGCCGAAATGAAGAGAAGGGAAAAAAGTAAAAAGACAGTGATCGAGCTTTGGGGACGAAAGATGTACGTTTATGAGGCAGGAGAGAGGAGAGGAGGTGATATGATCAATGAAATCAAATGAGAGAGGAGAGCATTACTGTCTTTCTTGTCAAATCTGTATATTAAAAAGGGAACAGAGAGAAGAAATGGATTTTGTACAAAAAAGAGCTCTTTAGGCAAATATGAAAAATATATGAAAAGGTATATACCACATCATCATCATAAAACAAAACTTACAAGAGCTCTAACCAACCCTGCAACATTTTTATTATAGAAAAAAAAACGCTTTTTTATAATGGTAAGGTAGGGATACATTAGATTTCCCCGAATCTGTTTCTTTTCCCTTTTGCCCTGTGTATATGTGTGGAATTGTGGATAAACAAAGTTGAAAATATCAAAATAATAATATTTTGAGATTGAACCGAGACGAGAAAAACATTGAAGTGTCTATCTGTTCGTCTAAAATTGAGATTTAATTTAAGTAAATCCAAAGACATTTTTACTCAAAACACTTACGGAATAATCGGAAATACTTCAAATATAAGTATGAGTAATATAATCTAAATGAATTTAATTAAATGTAATAAATAATTAAGTCATTCATATACCAAAATTGTGCAATTTCAAATAAAGAAATAATTATATTGCATCACATAATTTTACAAAATGTTACTTTTTAAATTAAAAAGTATTATTTTAAAATAAGGGCATTTTACTAATTTAATTGCTTAAATTTTGCATAGGACCCGTTGTAATAAATCTCAGCTAATGAAAAACCCTCATAAATCGGGCTCCTTCCGCTAGTACAAAAACGTAAGAAACAACACTAGAAAAACAGTAGGAATAGTGTGCCTAGCTCACACTCCCAATATTCCCTTATCGCTGCTGCTGCTGTGTATATCACAGACTTTTTCAGGACATTCACGCAATACATGCGACATCCCCATCAGTTCATTCTCCCTTTTCTACAATCCTTTCTAAATGCCTTGTTTTGCCCTTTTTATAAAGAAAACAACACAATCCGTTCTGTACTCCTCCTCCATTTAACACAGCGAGGATATCACATCACGAAATTCATGACGGTCATCATCATCATCATCCCGATCACGACAAAACTGATGATGCCAGATTCACTTTCGGGTAAGGTGGATATAAAGGACCCTGTCTTTACCACTACGTGATTACCATCAAGAGAGAGAGAGAGAAGGAAGCAACATATTAGGAGACTAGAGATGTATATAATATGATTATATTATACATGATTATGGCAAAAGCAATAGAAAAATACATTTTTTAAAGGCTATATACTCCAAAAACTCCTTCTTGTTCGTTTTTTTCGTCGAAATGTTTCCTCCTGCTGCCTCTTGTTGCAAATGAGAGCAGGGAAAAATAGGAGAGTTGTGGTGAAGACGATGATTTAAATAAAGTTAAAAATATAATTTTGTTTACTTAATTAATCTCTAATTAACAAGTAGTGGAAAAAGTGGAGTTGTTAGTCTTTCTTTGTCATCAGTAGGTTACGATAGTTAACTAAAGAGGGTTTCTAAAATGGGTAAAATTCTGTTGAATTCTGGATGAGTGGGGATGGACTGGGGGGAATGAGAGGTTTGGAAAGGGATGGTTGATAAGCGTGGTGGGGGGATTTAGAGGGTTGTGTGGATGATAAGGACAGTTAAGATAAATGATTGAAGAACAGTAAATAAAAGATAAGATTTATAAATAAAGGACATGATGTAAGAGTTTGTGGTTTGTTTTCATCATTAGTCAGTGAAGGATTGTAGTTGGAAAGTTAATTTCCGGAGTATTTGTGGATGAATCAGAAAGGAGCTGGGATAGTGTGAGCAATGTTTTAGGGGAAAGTGACTTTTTAACTGTTTGCAGCTAATTGTGCAATAATAATTACGAAACTGCAGCTTCACTGCACATCTAGTTGATAGTTTTCTACAATAAAATAATCTTTTGGCTCAATTTCCTAATTTACATTCCAATTTTTATACGTGAAATCGTGCAATGTGCTCATAATTTAGAAATAAAACAAGCGACCTTTGAAAAATAACTTTTTTGTGTTCTTTTGGATGAGCGAGAGAGAAACTGAAAAATCGAAAGTTATTGTTTTTGTCAATGAGCTAATGGGCTGGAAATAGAAGGGTGGGTGCCGATAGGGTTCTCAATCGACATCTGCCATATCAAAAATGTTATCAAGAAGACTGGGGTTTGTTAAGCTGTTGGGCTTCCTACTAGCAATAGCGTTTCTGCCACCAGCGCCATGTGTTCCTAGTAATCATATTGTGGCAACTTTTGCCGACCCCACGAGCGACAACTCAACGGTGAACAATCACTTGGTTGTTCACAAAGAGACGGGGATTTTGTACGTGGGCGCAGTGAACCGACTGTACCAATTGGATCCAAATCTTCGATTGTTAGCCTACAACAAGACTGGCCCCTTTGATGATTCCCCGGATTGTTCAGGATATAAAGAATGTCCAGATCCGAGTAAAGTCACCCTTACCAATAATGTAAACAAGGCGTTAGTTGTTGACTACTCAAGGGCCAAGTTGATCGCTTGTGGGAGTCTTTATCAAGGGATTTGTTCGATTCGGGAGTTGGACAATGTTTCCAACTCTGATCCAAATGTACTCACGGAAGCTATTGTTGCTAATAATGAGTCAGCTAGCACGGTAGCTTTCATTGCTCCTGGGCCTCCTTCACCACCTACAACAACGGTAAGTACATAGAACGAAAATATATGCATATTTTTAGTCAACTAAAAGTCATGTGATTAAAGTGATTAGTTGAACAGTAACTTTGGATAAAATAAATTGTGCATTTTTCTGCAGGTCATATACGTCGGAGTCACTTACACAGGCAACTCTCCATATCGTCATGAAGTTCCAGCAGTTTCCAGTAGGAGTTTAAACCCCCGTGATAATTTTGCAATTGTTCAAGCCAGCGTTTCCTCAGGGACAAAGATACACGTTAGCCAACGGGAATCTTATCCTATAAATTATGTTTATGGATTCAGCTCCGAAGGGTTCTCATATTTCATGACAACTCAAAAGAAAGATGTTGGACCAAATTCGCCGTATATTTCAAAACTTGTTCGTGTTTGTCAAAACGACTCCAATTATTATTCTTATGCTGAGATCCCAATTGAATGTGTTAGTGAGGCTGGAAGCAAATTCGATCTAGTTCAGGCAGCATTCGTGGGGAAACCAGGGCCTGATCTTGCTAACAAGTTGGATGTTACCCATCAGGATGACGTCCTCTTTGGTGTGTTTGCAAAATCGGATCCTGCTGGAAGCCCTGTTGCTGGCAAGGAAAGCGCTCTTTGTGTTTATTCCTTGAAGGACATCCGGAGAAAGTTTGTGGAGAACATTGAACTTTGTTTCCAAGGGAAAGGAAATCGTGGACTGGGTTTCATTGCAATGAATGCTCCTTGTGTGCCAACTGTACGCATTTTTTACCTAGTTAATAATTGATTTACCATATGAAAGAAATATTCCAGTTTAACTTATTCAAATCTTTTATTTGTGCAGAAATTAAAAATAATTGAAGAAGACTTCTGTGGAATGGATGTGAACACACCGCTTGGGGGAGAAAAGCCTGTTGTTGCGGTCTCTGTGTTAAATTTTACAACTTTGCTCACATCTGTTGCTGCTACATCTGCAGGGAACTACACAGTCGTCTTTCTGGGTACTCGCGAGGGGCACTTGAAGAAAGTTGTTGTAGAAAGTGGAAAGTCAGGGACTGAGTATGACGATCAAGAAATTGACGCTGGAAGTAAAGTTCTAGCTGACATGTTCTTTGATCCTCAAAAGTCTCACCTTTACGTCATGACTGAAAGAAAAGTAAGCTTTTTACACTCTTAACTTTCCGGAAATATTTAACGAGCTCACGTATATAAGAAAATTTTAAATTTGTTTCTTTTATCATCTCTTACAGATATCGAAAGTACTAGTTCACAATTGCTCTGAATACCAGAGTTGTAAGGACTGTGTTGATGCAGGAGATCCATACTGTGGATGGTGCTCACTACAAAATAAGTGCACTCTTAAGAATAACTGCCCAAAGGGAAGTAAGACTTCAGAGTTGTCTCTGTATTGGATTTCATATAAAAGCGGCCAGTGTACTAGGATCACAATGGTCACTCCAAATCAACTTCAAAGCTCAACAGCGCGAACGGTATGAATTTTTATTTTTAACACAGTTATGCTTTGTATCTGCTGCCCTTTTTATTTAAAATTAATCATATTAAATTATTTGTATTTATAGCTGGCAATTAATATCGACCATCTACCCACTCGGTCTGGTGAGTTCTGGTGCGTGTTTCGTTTCGCAAATGGGAAGACTCTTAAGACGCATGCAAATCTTACAAACAATGGAGTGATTTGTTACACTCCACCAACCTCAGATCTGCCTCCTATTGCTCCACAACAACGTAAGTTTTCTCTTAATATTAATTATGAAACTTAAGTTTAGTCGACATTTGGAATAATTTAAAATTGTAATCAATGATAACTATGTATTACGGTTCATTTTTGGTTTACAGATAACTTTACAGCAACACTGTCAGTTCGAATGTCACAAGATGGAAATACACATAATGATTTTGTAGCAACGGACTTTGTATTCTTTGATTGCAATACATACACCACTTGTACCTCGTGCGTTACTTCCGCTTTCCCTTGCGACTGGTGTGTGGATAAGCATAGGTGCACTCATGACACTGCAGAGAACTGTCGCAATGATATCCTAGTCACTGGATTAAACGTAAGCAAATTATTTGATTTATATAAAAATTACATAATAAGGAATAAACATGACGAGCTTAAATTGGAATTAAAATTCTACTATTCTACAATCTACAGAGAGTGGGCCCAAGTATAAGAAGTGGTCCTGGATTTTGTCCACGGATTAATGTTACAAATAGATCTTCAGAACTACTCGTGCCCTATGGAACAAATAAGAAGATTCAAGTGAAAGTCGACAACATTGCAGTAAGTTTTGCTGAAATTCGTTTGTAAATTCGAAGGGAGTTTTAAGTATACTTAAAAATTGTACTAATTATTTCAACTTTTAAAAAAATTCTAGCAACAAATCATAGCTCAGACAAGATTCTCCTGCCGATTCAATATCGAGGGTCGTGTAACCCCTGCTAATGCTCAACTAGTAGAAAATACGATTTATTGCGATTCCATACAATTTAATTACAACTCTCCAGCTCCAAATATTACAGTACCCTTTGCAGTAGTTTGGGGAGGAGGAGAAACTAAGTCATTAGATAACCCAGATAATATGCATATTCTCGTGTACCGCTGTCCTGCCATGGCAGATAATTGCGGAATGTGTCTTGCAATGGATGAAAAATACGGCTGTGGATGGTGCCAGAGCTCTAACAGATGTCAAGTTCGAGAACAATGTGATAATGGAATGGGTGTGTGGCTTAGTCGAAATCAGACATGTCCTAATCCGGAAATCAGATCATTTTATCCTACATCTGGTCCTTGGGAAGGAGGCACTAATGTTACCATTGAAGGGATCAATCTTGGCAAAACTTTTGATGTAAGTCATATACGAAATCTCTATTCTATGCAAATTGATTATTGACACGTATTACTATAATTCTACTTTTATTTTTACAGGATATTTATTCTGGAGTTACCGTTGCTGGCGTTTCGTGCGAGCCATATCGTCACCTTTATTTAAAAACGAGAAAGATTGTGTGCCGTCTCGACGGGCCTGGCAATAACGATCCTAAAGCAGGGCCGATCATTGTAAAAGTTGCTGATTTCCGTGCAGAGTCAAGCAAAAAGTATCGATTTGTGGATCCCAAGATTAAAAGCATCAGCCCAACAATGGGTCCCATGAACGGGGGCACAAGACTCACAATTTATGGAGAACACTTGAATGCTGGAAGTGACGTTCAAGCATTCATAGAAAACATTCCGTGTCAAATTATTTTGTAAGGAAAACTGTGTTATATTAATTCTAATTAGCTTCTAAAAATTAAAACAATTATTACTAATTCAATTTGTTTTTTTTAGGAAAGAAAATAATAAATTGGAATGTCGGACTGGTAGCTTCAAGAAGAAAGGCAAGTATCGAGTAATTGTGAAGTTTGACCAAAGGGATCGTGTGTTTGATATGGGCTTTTCATACGTTGACAACCCTGTCATTATGTTCGAGAAGGATAAACCCATCAGGGGAATTCCTGCGGGGGGTATTAATGTAACAATTGAAGGAAGAAATTTCGACGTGATACAGGAACCGTATATGTATGTCATGTTCAATGGAAGTCAATATGTCAGCGTAAGTACCATTAACTAACTAATCTGGGTCTAATTTAGTAGTTAGAATTTTTGTAGTAAATAATTTTATTCAATTTCGTTGTTATAGCCGTGCAATATTTCAAGCAACGATACAATGTTTTGCCTGACCCCAACGTTCCACGAGGAACCTACATTCTACGGGTTTGATGGAAGGGACACCAGCCTCCGGTTACCATACGGGTTTTTATTGGATACTGTCAACTACACCGCTTCCACAAGCACTGATGACGATCATCCATTTATTCTTTTCCCTAATCCTCAATACGACCGGTTCGAAGATGAAGTAAAGAAATACAAGAGTGACTATCTTACAGTGAATGGTCGTAATCTAAACTCAGCAACGGATGAAGCCGACTTGGTAGTACTTATTGGCAATAGTATTTGCAACGTAACATCCCTGTCAAAGAATCAATTAACTTGTAAACCACCGCCAACCCAACCGCCTGATATGGATGATAATGGGAGAATTGATGACTCCAAATCACCTACTGTCAGGGTAAGTATTTTTATTAACTAGGCTCAGCCTTCAAAAAGCTGCATGTCTAAAATTCCAACAAATTGTAAAAATTATTTTATTTATCTGTAGGTGAAAGTTGGGAAGAATTTGACCTACGTGATTGGTCGTCTTCGATATGACCACATTCCAGCTGGGGAACTTCCTCAGAAAATAATGTACATGATGAGCGCCGGTGGAATAGTGCTTTTCATCGTCTTTGTGTTTATTCTTATTGCTTATCGTCGAAAATCCACTGAAAGCAATCGCGTGTTAAAATCGATGCAGGAACAAATGGATGTTCTTGAATTACGGGTCGCAGCAGAATGCAAAGAAGCTTTTGCTGAACTACAAACGGAAATGACTGATTTAACTGGAGACGTAACATCTTGTGGAATACCATTCCTTGAGTATAGAGGCTACTGCATGAAAATCCTTTTCCCTAATGGGGAAGAACACGCAATTCTACAAATTGAGCGGCCCGACTTGCATTATCGTTTGAAAGGACTGAGGCATTTTGGATTGCTAATCCTCAATAAGACCTTTTTACTGTTGTTCATTAGAACTTTAGAAAATAACAGATATTTCTCGATGCGTGACAGGTTTGTGTTACATTTTTATATATTTTACATTTAATTAATTACATGACCCTTTGTATTTAATTAATTGATTTATTTCAATTAACAGAGTCAATGTGGCGTCACTTATAATGGTTTCATTGCAAGCAAAAATGGAGTATTGTACAGACATCTTGAAGACGCTCCTGGCAGAACTTATTGAAAAGTCAATGGAAAGCAAGAATCATCCTAAGCTATTGCTTAGACGAACAGAAAGTGTGGCGGAGAAGATGCTCTCTGCCTGGTTCACATTCCTTTTATACAAGTTCCTGAAGGAATGTGCGGGTGAGCCATTGTACATGCTCTACAGAGCCATTAAGCAACAAGTTGATAAAGGACCTGTAGATGCGATCACAGCAGAAGCTAGATATTCTCTTAGTGAAGAGAAACTTATCAGACAGTCAATTGGTTACCGGCCGTTGACCGTGTTTGTGTCAATGTCCCATCAAACAACGTACATGACAGGTTTAGATTTGAATCAGGAGAATACAGACGTACCGGTGAAAGTTTTGGACTGTGACACCATCACACAAGTAAAGGAGAAGGCGCTAGATACAATATACAGGGCTACTCCATACAGTCAACGGCCCCGCAAAGAAGATCTAGATTTGGAGTGGAGAACAGGGAATAAAGGTCGTCTCATCTTGTACGATGAAGACAGTACTACAAAGACTGAAGGAGAATGGAAAAAATTGAACACGCTAAGTCATTATCGAGTACCAGATGCGGCTTGTCTGACGCTAGTACCTAAGCAATCATCTATGTACAATTTATCGATTCTTTCTGAGCGTTCAGAAAAATCGCATCACAAATACGAAACACTTAATCTCAGTAAATACAACTCGGCTAGTCCCCCACTCAGCCGTGCTACGTCACCACTTAATCACGATAGGGAAGGGGGAATGAAAGTGTGGCATCTTGTCAAACATCATGACAATGATAACCAAAAGGAAGGCGAGAGAGGGAACAAGATGGTTTCCGAAATTTATCTTACCAGATTGTTGGCTACAAAGGTAACTCTCAGGCTTCTTGGTTTAATTATTTTTATTTCATGATTTGTCTGTGTTATTCATTAAAACAATTTAAAAAATAATATTGCGTTTCTCCGTTTGCAGCTAACATTGCAAAAGTTTGTGGACGACTTGTTCGAAACTATATTTAGTACAGCACATAGAGGAAGCGCGTTACCATTGGCCATAAAATACATGTTTGATTTCTTGGATGATCAAGCCCTGCAACATGGCATTACAGATCCAGAAGTGGTGCACACATGGAAGAGCAACAGGTAAGTTTTGTAAATATTTGAGTTTTCTGGTTAAAAAATCCGTTGCGTAATCAATGTTAAATAATTAAAACATCATTTCTTTCCAGTTTACCATTACGATTTTGGGTGAATCTAATTAAGAACCCCAACTTCGTGTTCGACATCCACAAGTCAAACATTGTGGATGCTTGTCTGTCCGTCGTAGCGCAGACGTTTATGGATGCATGCTCTACTTCAGAACACCGCTTGGGTATTTACATTTTTGCTTGATGAATTGCTACACTAAAATATGTATTTTGGTAGAGTTGTATAATTGATGTTTGGTTTTGATTTATAGGCAAGGATTCTCCAAGTAGTAAACTTTTATATGCCAAAGACATTCCTAGTTACAAAGAGTGGGTGGAACGGTACTACGCAGATATAAAGGCTATGCCTTGCATTTCAGACCAGGATATGAACTCGATGCTGGCTGAAGAGTCACGAGTAAGTAGCAAGTCTTAATTTAAACTTTTGACAGTATTCAGTGGATACCAAATGAGAATTATGCTAATTAAAAAATATTTATAGTTACATGCAAGCGAATTCAACACGGAGTCCGCTCTTCTGGAGCTGTATAACTACGCGTTTAAATACAACGACCAGCTTATGATGACTTTGGAAGAGGATGAGTTCTCTCAAAAGCAGCGTCTCGCATACAAATTAGAACAAGTGCACAATATAATGGTGTCTGAGGGTCATTGATACTAAGGCAGTGTGTACATATATTTAAATACAATTCTAAATAATCTAACAGTTAAGCATAACTTAATAGGATTCAAGGATTCTAAATATGAAACGAACAAATTCCAAATGAAGATATCAAAACTTCGTCGATTTTTATACAAAAGAAGGTTTTTTAGAAAAGAAAGTGGTTTATATTTATTTATATTTATTATTTTATACATTCTGGATCAACATCGGCTTAAGTACCTTCTCTCTTCTTCAAGTACTCTCTTAATCTTTCTCTCTGCAATTTTGTTAAAGAGCTCAGCGCTGCTCCTACTTTATATAAGCCTTTCCAGATTAAACAGACCGGTACTAACTCTAGTAATTAGAATTTACTTGAACAACAGCAATATTAGGAGCCACAAGTTTCGTTGTCTCGTTTTATACTTACCAGAATATAAAATGTACTTGTTCCTGTGCAATTTTTTTTTGTTACAAACCTATCCTAGTTAGAAACTAATTAGCTGCGTATATAATAACTAAATCTACTAATATTTACAATGAATTACCCAAGGATGCCACGCTACGATACTATCGATACGATGATGATCCTCTTATTGTGGAATATTTATTCACAAACCTTATCATCTCTCTCTGCAATTATTTGTACTCAAAAAAGTGAGAAAACAAGGGAGTAATATTAATGAAAAGAGAAACATTAGTAAAAAAAGTAGCTTTTTTATACAGACTTGAAAAAAGTACAGAAAAAATATAAAGTGCAAATTACTTGCTTAAACACATTCTAAAAATAATACCTTTTGGTAAATCTTAACTGATAGCAGAATATGCCTAAAAAAGAAGAAGATGATGAAGCAGCCAAACAACAGTTAACTTAAATACTGTCATTTTGCGTACAAGAAAAAGATACTTTTAAGAATTATCTCTCCCTCTTTCATCCTCTGTATTCTGTACTAGTTTCCTTCGAATCATCTCAAACTATCACGATATTATAAAAACACAGATCAAGAATAAAAGAGTCATAGTTGTAGAACCCTTTTTACTAGGTTTTTGTAGTGTGATGATGATAATAATTATTTGATTCGTTTGATGGTAGCTCTAAAACTAAAACAATAATCTCTGAGTAACAAAAATGTTTAGTCAGGTAGTCTGAAATGATACGAGATATTATTCTTAGAATTAGCATTGAAAACATAATCTCTATAAAGAGAAGATCTATTAAAATGATATTTGTTATTATTACGAAATAGAAAATGAATACAATCTCATGCTGCATTTATATGAAAAATATGTTTGTTTTTTTGCGCGAATGAATTTATTTGTAAAGATGAAATGTTCTTTAAATGCAACAATTTTCTAATTAGAAATTGTTAATTTATATCCGTTTTTAGACGAGATTAGAGTTAGTCTTGTAGCCAAATAGATTTACTCAGAAAAGAAATTAAAAATGTGAATGAATTGGGTATGATTGATGAGATCTTTTTTACGGATTAAGAAATTAAATTAAGCAGGTAATAACAATATATGGACACATCAAATATAAAATAACGGTGAATAATAATTTCTTAATTTTTTATACAATTGCAGAGAATATAAATGATTAAAGAGAGAAAAGAAAACATCTATTTATAAACAGGTACACAGAGATAGTTTAGAATAGATTTGTGCCCGCTATGTATAATTACTATAAAAAAACTCGATGTGACTGAATGATCTTATAAAAAATCATCTACGATTACTATAAAAACTTTTCTACTCAAAAGGAGTCTCTAAAATTAATACCTTAGAAATATTTAACGATTTTTTTTTCTTGAAACTTGAAAATCTTTCTTCTTTGCGATGTTTTCTTAAAAATATGATTGAAAACTTCTTCCAAAATTATTTTTTAGAAAATACAAATTGCACATCACCATCCGGAGTTTTCAAGGTACTGATGATTGCAGTTTTTAAGAAAAGTAAAGCTCAGTGTGCTGCTTCCTTTTTATACTTCACGTTATTTAGCAAAAATGTAAGGATAAGAAAGAGAATGAAACATGATTGTCTGCATAATCGTTTTTGGAAGCTATTTTGATAGCAGCTGCTGCTAATAATTATGGAAGTGTATTTAAGTGTGGATATACTAAAAATACCAGTAATTAGTAATATAACTATTCTATATTTATACGTGGAAATAAATAGGACTTAACCATTTTTTCTTTTCTCACTAATGTCTAATACTAATGATCTTCAAATATCTTGAGGGAGGGAGAGAGTTTCATTTTAAAAAGTAAAGATTTCGAAAACATTTTTTATTAGAAAGGAAAGAATGATGAGACGAAAGGTGTTATTGTTGTATCCAAGAAGGAGGATGATAAAATACGTAAAAATATGTATGTGTAGAATATATATCTCGCAGAGTAGGGCTTCGAATTTTGTTCAATTTTGATAACAGTCATAATTTTTATATATGTATTTACTTCCGTTTTGAAATATGAGTCTGTGAAAGCGTTTTTTACCAGGAATTTATTTATATTTAGGTAACTAGGTAAGAATAATTAAAATATAATTAGTAGTTGTGTAAATCCATAGCAAAAGTAGTTTCTATAGGATTTAGGAAGAAACATGTATTATATTAGAACAAACCATAAACAATTTACGCAATTTCTCTGTTCCTTTTAGCTTCAAAGCAAACTAGTTTTGCTGAAGAAAGTTGTTGAAGTTTGTTTTAAATAATTTATTGTGCAGCGGAAAACAACCGAATTTATGTGATCGTGGCAATTAACTTTGTAAGTTTGTGTGTTCATACGAGAACAAAACTTTCAATTTTTTTCTTATCTAAATTTTTAACGAGTCAATTTCATTTTTAAAGTATTCAGTTTGCTGGAGCAGTGCATGCGTGTTAAGTATCCTATTTAAAGTTACTCTTTATAAAATAATCTCATTCCTCGAAAGTCTACGTATTTTACTACTATGCATATACTAATTGCTATTAACTTTAATTGAGCAGAATTAGCGTGAAAAACTTTTATATCGCTGTTAGTAAATTAGAGAGAGAAAATTCTCATATGATTACGTTTACAAATGCATTTTTGCTATATTGAAAACTCGCATACTTTTATGTACATTTTTATATACATAATTTAATGTTTTTAAATATAATTTTTACAAAATGTAATTAAATTGGGGACTGATTATTGTGCAAAAAGCAGTCGCCTATGTTATTATGCTGTGTTGATGATATTTTACTGTTCCATTTGTTTACCGTTACTTATGTAATTTGTCAAACTGTATAAAATCATTGTGTGTAATAATATTGTAACATGTGCTGTATGTATTATTGAATAATTTAATTTTTATATTTTTAAATATCGTACATTTTTAATTCTGCTGAAAATTATATTTAAAATTTTGTATACTTTTTGTCTACTGTATTTTAAGCTACATTTTTTGCAGATTTTTGTTTGTTAAATTATTTAAGGATTATCGCCAAAACGCTCTTTCTTATACGTTCGTTGAAATAATACAAAAACTACTGTAAATTTTTAAATAGTTTATATAAGTACCACGGGGAGAAGTTTATGCAGATATACATTTAAATGTAATAGCGTGTAGTAGGAGGATATTTAATTGAGAAAAGGAAACTGTGTATTGTATAAATAGTTTAAGAATGAACTAAAAATAACGCGATTGTTTATATTTTGTACTTGTGGGATACATATTATGTAATACAGATTATTATACAATTATGCTATAATTATATACTTTAGGAGGAAACTATTAATGTGTTAACACAAATGTGAGTAAGTTTTAAGGGATTAGTTATAAAATTGCTTTCTAAACAAAAGAGGATTTTCTAAATTATTTCAAATTGATTCGTTAAACTTAAAATATGTCAATGACTCGGTCAAAATCAAAAGCACGTAAAAATTGGTATAAAATTGATATTTAAATTTTAATTTCGAGTTTATATCTAATGTACAAAGAAAAACTGCTCCATTTGTTTTCATAATAATAATCCTCTTAAGTTTCAAAGTCACCATTTAACAATTAATTAAAATTATAAAATATAATATTGCATTTTTTGCGTCAACGAATTTGAACTTTCATAATGCGGTATAAAAAAATCTAGAATTTACCAAAATTAACTTAATCTGAATATTATGTAATCATTATGTACTTTTACCACAGTTAAATGTATAACTCTCGTCTATTATAATTATGAATGATGAATTTAGGGATACAATGATGGTAAAGAAGAAGGAAAAAAACTCGACTTAAACATACTTTTTACAGAGATATCGGAAATTTTTTAATTTATTGTTATTTTTCAACAAAGTATTATGACTCTAGTATTAAAAGAAATGCAATATACTTTGAAAACTTGTTGTTATCTAATTATTATTCATCAATCACACTCACTTCCGGTTTATGACTTTCTCCGGGGTAAATTTTTATCCTTCTCCTCAAGTAGAAAAAGCATGACGCATCATAAACCCGCGTCCAACGCCACCACCGTTGTACAGAAGCTCTTGCATTTGTGGTTTCATTTTGCGCAAGGCTAACGAAATTAATTTCGGCTATAGCCCAGGAAAAGCCCTGCATTTAAGCGGGGCAATAAGGGCTTAAAAGTGCGCGAAATTTGGGCGTATTTCAGGTCCTGTATATATCAAAATCCGCTGAAAAAAACAAGCAGGGTATGTGCTGTGCACATGCAGCATGGGCACAAGCAGATTTGAACGTTTGTATTTGAGTTCAGTGCGAAAACTGTCGTTGACTTGTGTGCTCAACCAGGACATAGAGTTCATATTTACAGGATAGGAGTTCAGAGTTTATTTCTATCTTGTAATGGTTTCCAATAAACAATGTGATTATTTTGAGGGTTATCCTCGTAATATGTTCAAATTTGCATTATGAGTTGGAGAAAGCAGCGGCTGTGAATGCTGTGGTTGGTGGTGGTGATGTTGTATCAATCGCAATGAGATCCTTAAGCCAACAAGGTTGCTTTTAAAACGTCGTGGTGTTGCTGGACGAGAGGTTTTAATATTTTTTAATCGCAAATTAAATTTGCGAATTAAAGTCAACTCCAAGGGGTAAAAACTGGCTAGTTTCATTTCCCTAATTTTTGTCTACAAATTACATTTTTCAGATGTATAAATAACTAAAGAAATGACCTGAATATCAACTAGAAGGATGTGGAAATTTGACTTGAATTGGTTAAGCAAATGTAGATTTTAAAAGGGAAGCAAATCATCAAAAAAGAAGTACCAGGGTGAATCTGACTCTTTAAAAAGCTAAAAATCGGGAGGGGAAGGGGTCAGTTTGCTGTGCGGTAAATTAATTTGGGAACTTTATTTCTATTAACTTTTAAATTAAAATAGCTTAATGGTTTATTTAATTAAATGATTAATCACCTGATCATGCTTTTTTACAGGGTTCTGTTTCCATCATCAGAAGTTTCTTGCTGGAGGCTAGCTTCCCTTTCCCCTCCTGGTGGTTTTTACCACCAAACCACGGTTACTCTTTTAAATCGGCTATGATGGTATTTTAAATCGGGGGAGTTGACCTGGGTCAAGTATTCTGTACTCTAACACAACATCTGTTCAGCCAGCTCGGTTAAATGTAAGTCAAAGTTCATTGACACTAGCTTAGCTTTAAAGTAGAGAGCTGCTAAAATTGATGCGAATATTGGAAGCAGGTAAAACGTTTTGGGATAGATTTGAATGAACTAGCTATTTCCCATTTAAAAGTCTTTAAAAGGCAAGTCCCACTTGATCAAAACGTAATTCCAATTGGTCTATAATCATGAAATCGCAAATTGGAATATTGAAATGTTAAATCAGCTATGTATGTTGAAAAATGCTAAATTCCATGTAAAATCAAAACGAATATTCTAAACTAACCTTGCACTTTACTAATGATCCCTAATTCATTAAAATTATACGTATTTTAAGTTAAGTAGTCCAGAAATATATCAGCTGATTCGATCAGCTGTGACGTAATTATAATTAGAAAAATTAAATTAATTAACTATATTTATTGCCGTTTGGTTTCAGGAGCGACCCTACCCTTTTGATTGGACATGACGGGTGAGACAGGAAAACCACCTGAGAAAAATGGGAACGAGGGGAGTGACTTGCACTATAATGAAGACTCGCATCACCATCAACAACATCACCACCACCATCAACCACACGATGAGGCTCATCAGCCGTCGTCGTCGGCTTCCTCCAACTCCATGCAAAATGGAGGACCAAATACTCAACACGGACCACCCAAAAAGAATTTCACGGCGTACAAGTTAATCGTTGATCCAGCAATCACGAGAGGCGCGTTTAAAGTTTATCGGTTTGATGGTGTGATACCAGGTGACCCCTCGTACCCTTCAATATTAGTGCGTGACCCTAGAAACCAATCGAGTTACAGAAGAAATAAATTCGACGCCAGTCGACTCCCCATCCCCCCATTTAAAGTAGATGATAACTACGTAGGATACATCCCTCCAACTGAAATTACGTTTACAAATCTCAATGACAACGTGAAAGAACAATTTCTACAGACAATTTTAATCAAGTTTGGTCAGGTGGAATCAATTGAAATACTTTTTCATCCTGTGAGTCACCGGCATTTAGGAATAGGCCATGCAGTGTTTAAAGAGTCAAGCGATGCGAACAGATGTGTAGAGAAATTAAACGGGACCTTGATTATGGGTCAAAAAGTGAATGTTTTTCACGATGCGTCGAAAAAACAGTGTAATGAGCTTTATATTGAGGTTACAACTAAAAAACCAGGAGCATCCAGTACAAAAGAGAAAGAAGAGAAGAAACAGCAGCAATTACAACAACAGCAACAGACCTCTGCAGCCTCAAGTTCGATTTCTTCCACTTCTTCAAAGAAAACTTCGTCAAAATCATCTTCAAAATCTAACCATGTGGACTCTCAACATCACCACCACCACCATTCATCTTCCCATCATCATCACCACCACCATCATCATCATGGGAAAGATGATAGGTCTCATCCTGATAATGCTTCCATTGTTTCCGGCTCTTCCGATGACCATAAACGCTCATCTAGTAGGCACAGACATAGGAGTAGGGATAGTAGGGACGGTGGGAGCCGGTACAAGTCAGACAGAGATAGAGACAGGTACGAGAGATATGACAGATACGAGGAGAGGGAGAGAGGTGGGAGCAGCTCTTACCAAGACATGATAAATTCTAACTATGGCTACCCCATTCCCCCGGGAAGCGTGCCGAGAGGGACTCCAAGTAGTTCTGTTAGTTCTCATTCGAACTCTCATCATCATCATCATCATCAACACCACCTTTCCCACACTCAACATCAAACTCCAAATCAGGCAATGTCTCCGACAATGCTGACGCCAGGCAAGAGCAGCATCGGCAGCAGTAGGAATGAGTCATCTCCTTATCCTAACAACAACAATTATTCTTACACTGCTGATAAATTAGATGAAGATGGGTTTTCTCCAAAGATGGATTTGGACACTAGAATAAAGATGATGTTGGAGGGGCGACAAGCAAGCGGGTTTAGTAGACTATTTGCAGATGATGCAATGGCAGTGAGTGGTTCGGAGAATGACAGTGATATTGACTCATCTCTCCGGAAACGAGCAAGACTGAGTTTAGGAAGTAACACTGCGCCTATTTGGGATAGTGAAAGTGACGAAGAAGGGGGTAAAAAGGGTACCTCATTTTCTAGCAAGTTCAAGCCTTCATTTGTTCCAGTAAATGACGGAACAGTACATAGTCCAGCTCCTCTTCCGTCACATCAACATAGTCTACAATGGAAGAAGTCAGCCACTCAAGGAAAACCACATGGCCTTTCTCCTCCGCCCTCTCCATTCCTTGCTCACCAGCAGGCGAGTAAAAACAAGAGAACAGCAGCAGATGACCTAGACACGATCTCAGATGAGGAAGATTCAAATATTATTGGAGATGACAACATGAGCCTATCCTCCCTCTCACCTGACATCGCAGAATCAGCTACAAGGATTAGGCAAGCTCCAAATTTTAACGCTTTCGGTTCCAGCCAACTACCGTACTATGGAGATGGAAGCTATGTCTCCTCCTATCCTTCCTCTTACAATGTGCCACAACCTTGGGGATCTCATCAACCTCCTTTGCCTCCTCCACCCCATCATTATCACCATCAGCAACAACAACCCGACTTTGGTCAATTTCAACCTCCTCCTCCTCCCCCGCCACCACCTCCAGATTATGATCCCTACGGAAGAGGATATCACCAGTACCATCAACCCCCCCTTCCACCACCTCCTCCTCCGCCACCTCCTGAAGCTAGAACACCTCCCCCAGTGATGTCCCCACCAAAACCTGATCATGAAAACCCTGACCTTCTCATTGAAGCTCTCATTGAAAGCGTTGTTGAAGATTTGAAAAAGGTGCTTAAAAAGGATTGTCATCGAAGGCTAATTGAAACAGACGCGTACAAAATGTACGACAATTGGTACAAAACTAATGAAGATGAATATAAGAAGAAACAAGAGGAGCTACTTGCAAGGAGTGCTGCTGAAAGAGCTGCTATTCCCCCTCCTCTTGTCCCTAGAAGTGATCAATTACTCTTACAACACACAACAACTACCATATTTCATCGACGTACGCCAATCGATCAAAGTTCAACTGGTCTCTCTTTCACAAATTTTCCAAAACTTCCTTCCTTCCGGAAAAAGCCTCAACAACAAGTTCGGGATGAAGAAACAAGAAGGTCCTTCTTTGATAGTGATACTGATGGAGCGAGTTCGGATGATGATCAACAACGTCTCAAAGTAGTCAAACCAAAGTTTATTCTTTCCTCGTCAACAGAGTCCGAAGAGGAGGAAGAAGAGGATGATGCATCTTCAGTTTCCTCCGTTTCTGAGGCGGATCATCACGCAGAACTTAGCGACGCCGAGGCGATTTCAACAACAGAGAATGAAGAGGAGTTTGGAGAAGTTAATGAACGTGTTATTCCCACTACTCCAACCGGTCCAATGCCAACGGATGATGATGACATCTATTTTGGAAGAGAGCTCAAGGAAGGAGAACTACCGCGAACTCCAGGAAGAATGGACACTGAGGATATTCTGTCCGATGATGATTCACCTGAGGAGTCTGGCACTGTTCCAGACGAAGAGGTGGTGGAAGGATCTCTTGGAATCTGTGATCGCACAGGACGCATGATAATTAAGCATGCTCCTGCTAATGCTACGGCCGCTCAAACACCGCTGCCAGGAGTTTCCAAACCTATGGAACCATTTGGGGTTGAATTGGTGTATAAGAAACCGCCACTACAGTTCCCTGTAGAGAATGAAGACTCCAAAGAGCTCGTTCGGCAAATCTTGATGAACAAGCAAATGGATTACGAAGAGAAAGAGAGAAGATTCGCAGAAATTGCAGAATATCGGGAAAGGATGAATGAATATATTAGAAATGATCACGGATACCTTAAAGGAATGCTTCATCACAAAACGCCTAACAGCAACCTTGCACAAACCTATCCATATCCACCTTCAGCAATTAGACCAGTACCTGGACAAATTATACAAAGGCCGTTCAGTGGAATCGTTGACGAGAAAATGGTATTGGACAATCTATACGAGTTCCTTAAAAGTGGAGTGGATATTGAGGACGTTTCGTACTTTAAAATGGCCTTTGAACGGCTCCTCAACGATGAATCTTATGGATACTACTTCAATACAGCTCACTGGGTGAATCATTCACCAACGACAGTGTTCAAGCCGCTACCTCTCATCCCCGCCGGTAAGAAGGGAAAGAACAAGAATAATAAAAAGAGGAAGCCACAGAGCGACTCAGATGAGGAAGAAGAAGAAGGTTCCCTAAGAACACGCGGTTTTGTCCGAATGACCAAAGAAGAAAAGATCCGTGCAATGAAGGGACAAGAACCTGTTTTCATGAGCTTTGATACAACTGGTGGAAACATTTGCAATGACACAACCCAGCTTGGTGTTGCTGCAGATAAAGCAAGAGAAACGAAAATCCGTGAAGCAAGATCTAATCAAAGAAGACTTCTCACAGCTCTTGGAACCGAATCCGATCTCCTCAAGTTTAATCAATTACAATTCCGTAAGAAAGCTCTACGTTTTGCAAGGAGTGGAATTCACGAATGGGGACTGTTTGCCGCGGAACCTATAGCTGCTGATGAGATGGTGATTGAGTACGTTGGTCAAATGATTCGACCGGTTGTTGCTGATGTGAGAGAAACAAAGTATGAAGCGCAGGGTATTGGAAGCTCCTACCTCTTCAGAATTGACTTGGAAACTATTATAGACGCAACGAGATGTGGCAACCTTTCCAGATTTATAAACCACAGTTGTAATGTAAGTCTTAAAATCCTCCTCTCATCTTCTTTGATGCTTACCTTTGTCGTTATAGCCATCCTTGTTCACTGAAATAAACAAAACATTTTTTTCATTATTATTGAATTTATTTAGCCCAACTGTTATGCCAAAGTCATCACGATCGAGGGGAAAAAGAAAATTGTGATTTACTCTAAGCAACCTATAGGCGTATCTGAAGAAATTACTTATGACTATAAATTCCCGATCGAAGACAAGAAGATTCCCTGCCTGTGTGGCACACCCCAATGTCGTGGAACCCTTAATTAAGGACCCTTACCCTACCCAAGCCACAAAGACACTTAAAAATCTTTAGCAGAGACCTTTTTTAATAAATGTAGTAGCAGCGGAAAAAGAAATTCAGCTAAACACAAAGAAAAAACTATTTACTTTTATACTACAACTACATCAACAAAAACTGTAGTGATTTTAGAAAACTCGTGATCATCTCTTCGTGTTTTATTGTTCAATTTAAAATAGGTTTTCGTTGCTATATGATATATTATATGTTGTTAAAAGTTATTAACTAATTTAATTTGAGTGAGTAGTGATCAACGATGATACAACGGTCACATAATTATATTTTGTTCTAGTCTCCCGAAAAACAGTTTTAGTAATCAAGCAATGATAAACACAAAGATTACAAAGTTCAGGGGACAATGTAGCCTGTAAATTTCTCCTAATATTCCCGTTCAGTTGCACAGTCTCTCATATATAATAATTATCGGGTAAAAAGATTGAGCATTTGTTTTTTATATGTTTTTTTCAGTTTTTACTATTTTAAATCGAAATATGGTTAAACCAGCCCTATTTTTCTGCATTTTTTTGGTAAGCCTTTTTTATTTCATTTCGCAGAAACGCGGATAGTCAATGTCAAGGACTATATAATGTTGTGCCGTGTTATGTAGTCTATTTATATTATATTTTGTGTTTAAAATTCATATATCTAAATAGATGTGAAAGTTGTTTTTATTGTAGAATTAAATATTAAATGTCAGTTTATTAATTAATGCTTTCTATACAGATTTATATTATTTACCTTTGTTATTCTAATTATTCAATTAAAAACCTTTCAAGAAGGATACGTGCGTACGCCTCCGGAGGTGAACGCATTTTCTTAATTGCAATTAAAAAGGAAAATAATCTCCTCACTCAACACTATAAAGTATGATTGTTGTTTGCTGCTTTTTGCTTCTTCGTCTTTTTTGAAAACAATGCATATTTAGGATATTACTAAAACTTTAATGATAAGAATATCTTCCCAGTTATAAATACTTTTTCTGCTTTTCATAGAATAATTATTACAGTTAACTTTTAGTGCAGAATGCCTGAAGAATGAACCTAAAATAACACGTATTGCAAGTTAATTGCGAGAAAGGTAGTTTACAGCAAACCAGAATAAACAGGGTTTTTCTACTAATTGCGTAAGAATGAAGTTTTCCAAACCAGTCAAATTATTAAAATGATTTAATTGCGCAATTTTACTACAGCCTTTGATTTCATATACTCTGCAAGTCAGAAAGTAGAGAAGTGAAAGAGCTACGTTTGAAAGATAATAATTAATAGTCGTTCATAAATCTATTAAAGAAAAAGTTTCAAAAAAGTTAGACGACAAAAGGTTTAATAATAAACTTAATCGCAGAAACAAGAATTAACAATTCATTGACTGATTGATTAAACGCTAAAACATTACCTAGTAAAATTGTTATGCTGGTATTCGTATTGCACGAAAAAAACATGTTAATAATTCCCAAAAGAAGAAATATGCAGTTAATTGTACATAAGAGAAGATGAACATGTTATTTAGGGAAGTAATTAAACAGAATATATCTTTTAGGTTAATTATTCAATGTTAATGTATATAGTTAAGGTACGGATTTAGATCGTTCGGGTAGAAGAGAAAAGTTGAATACGTAAAATCTATGAGGAACCGGAAATCGGTTTCTAAACATAATTATATATTTAACGGTTTCCAAAAAATTATATTATCTATGTTGTATGTGCAAAAAAATAATAAATAAAATGTTGAAAAAAATTAAAATATGTCGTTAAAACCTTCGTTTTCTTTATATACATTAACATTATCCTATTCCTTACTGCAATTAAGACCTGTTCCAGGAGACATATGGAATGATAAACGCCCTTTGTAATAGAAAATCTAATTAAACTTAAATCCCTATACCTCCAAACCTAACTAAAATTAAACCATTTAAACTAGAAATTCCTAGTTTTAAACCCTAATTTGAGTCAACCAACCTTTTTTAACCGCCTGTATGCTTAATTATAGCTACTTAGGAGGGAACTATTTTAAATTCTACTATAAAATATTTCCCCTCCATCGTTAACTTTAATTATAGTGAAGTAGTCCATTAAATCATATATTTACCTTAATGTAATTACAAATTAGTCAATTTCCGGTGAAAATCTCGGTGCTTTTTAACCTTTCAATTAAAAATTAACTAAAAAATGTAAAATTAAATTAAATTGCTGAAATTATAAAAACTACAGTGACTAAAGTGAAATGATGGTGAAGTGAGAACCAATTTGATTCTGAAGAAAAAAGGAAGGATGGTCATGAGCGGGGAGGCGAGGAGAGGACGGAGAAAGTGTGGTTTTTTGGGCGGTGGTGGTGCTGCTGTTCCCATTTCGCGTTGGTTTTTAATAAGCAATAATCCCACATTACAATTTTTCATACTGCCCCAGAATTTAAAGAGCGATGTTCTTTTCGGTTCATCATCATCTGCATTTGAAGATAGCTTTGGATGATGTAATTGTAATGAAAGCATGCTTGGTTTTTACAAGGAAGAAAGGAAAAGCCGAGAAACCCACACTTTTGAGCTGTGAGGGAAATCAAGTGAATTTTTTAACTGAAATTAACTTTCGCTTAATTGCTAACGGGTTTGGAGGTGGCAGTTAAAACCGGTGGTAATTAGTCATTGTTAAAGTCTTTCTTTAACGGTAAGACGAAGTTTATTTGGGGATTAATTAGTAATTATTCAATTTAAAGGTCAAATGTCATGTATATTGATTGTTATTCTAATTTTGCGGTGCGTAATTATATTATGTAGAAGTCAAGAAAATGGTTGGTTCTTTGATTAAAAACGGCTTTGCCGGTTTGGGAAGGCTCAGCACTGTTTTGAAGCCGTTTCCTAAGAATTTGGCGACCCCTTTTCTAATGACACGGCAAATGTCTTATCAATCTTCCCCGTCTGTCTTGTTCAGGAAGGTGGGAGCGGTGAAGAACATTCCTAGTATTGGGATTGGGGCTCGTAATTACGCACAAGATCAGCGTAGGAAAGGTAAAGAATTTAATTGATAATACTATTAGAATTTGCATTAATTGATCCTCCGTGGATTAGGTTCTGAGATAAGATAATAAACTGAATTAATGTCTTCTATTATTAATCCTTTATTCCAGGAGATGAAGAAATGTTAGGATTCTTGAATGAGGAGATTGGCACTGAACAAAAACTGCAAAGATCTGTTAGTCTCCCGACTGAGCTTGATGGATACAAAATCACTTTGGACAAGGCTGATGTGACATTAGTAAAGCAAATTGGAAGTGAAACGTGAGTCGAGTTTTTTATGTTCTATCATAATATTTTAAATTAAATGTTTGAGCAATAGTTGCAAATGAGACATTTTATATTTTTACAGTGTAACAATCACAATTAATGTCAATCATTCAGTGGATTCTAATTACAATGAGGAAGCAGCAGCAACTAACCAAAGTGGGAAAGAAGGTGGGGACGAGATGCGGTCACGACCCAACTTTGATGTGGAAATTCGACGTGGAAACGCTTGCATTAGTTTGACATGTTCTTATATTGAGGCAGGAGCTGACACTGAAGGCCAGGAAGAATACAGTAAGTTCAGTATGATTATTTTGCGTTATTGTAGCTAAACCTACATGGTAAAAATGTTATAACTTCTGTATTATCTTTGTAGATGATGTATTTGCAATTGACGAGGTTGGCTTTTCAAGCAGTGGAGATTGGACTGATAAGGACTACTTGGTCGCCGGGGACATTTTGGATGGATACATGTACGATCTTTTTATGAACATGTTGGAGGAACGTGGTATTGGATCGGATTTCGTCGAGAAATTATCTGAGTTTTGCACTGACTACGAGCACAAGCTCTACGTTGGTCTTCTTACCGAACTCAAGGATTTTCTCTCAAAGAAGTAAATGTTAGATGCTGAGGTATTATTATTATGATTTTGAAATATTTTAATACTTGTAGTGTTCTTCTCTAGTGCCGGGAACAATGTTAGATAATATCAATTTATAAACAATATAGAAATAAGCTTGTTGTAAATATTATTATACCGTAATAGTAATAATATGTACTTCAAAAACCATATTCAGTAACTTTGTTTTTGTACCAGAAACAGATTTTAGTCCGTGCGTTCATTAAGTCAATAAATATTTGTTCAAAATGAATAATTAATGAGATTTTGAATAAATACAGTAGCTGATATCATTGATCTCTTTTTTAAAAACCTAACAAGTTTTTGTGTTTATGATGTTCAATGCTGATTGTTTTGTCTTGTCTAGAGAAGACTTTATGCGTTATGCTCCATCTTTTGCACAGCATTAAATAAAAGACACACACACTTTATATTTTTTCTTCTTGCTCACATTTCAATTAATTTTTAGTTTAATAATAATAGCAATGATAGTTTTAAAACTTCGTTTTTTAAATAATAACATAAATTATTTTTAATACACTTAAATCATGAATTTTTAACGCATCCAATATGTAGAACTTTTGTAATTGTTTTTGAATACTTATAATTCTTTCCTAAATCTACAGTTACACACTTACAAAAAACACACCGAGCCTGATGAAAAAGGCTTCTTTGTAAATTGATAATAATGCATGACGTCATTACCATCATAAATAAATCAACCCAAACATATAAATATCTACGATTACGATTAATCAGGAATTCATAAATACATACACCGTACTCAAGTTTTAGGAAACAAAATTCTAAACACAGTCTGTCTTCTGTCTTAGTTAAATTAAAAAACACGCGGATATGTCAAACAAAATTTCGAAAATTACAAAAACACAAAAAATTATAAATCATCATCACAAATAAATTACTTTTTGTTTCAACTTTTCTGTTAAGGATGGATATAATTTTCTAAATACGCGTTCACTACTTCTACTTATCTTGTTGCTTTTCTCAAATCTCTCCCGTTCCCCTCAAATCCCCCTTTGGGCCTCTAAATTATACTACAATGTCTTATCAGGAGGACTAAATTGTTTTCGTCGTTATAGTAAACGTGGTGGATATGGGTGATCATTATTATACCACAGAGAAAACTTAGTTATAATTATTTATATGCTTATTTCCAACAATATTTAAAGTAATAATAATAGCTAAGCTAAAGTAAGATATTCTGCTAGAGAATCCTCACTTATTTTTACAACTATTATAATACAGCTAATGAACATTTCATTTTATTGAAGAGGTTACGTTAAAGTTACATAAGTTAACGTTTTAGCTCCACATAATTTATTTTGTCGAGTTAGATATTTGTCTGTTTGTCAAGGGATTTTACCACAAGGCATACAAAAACCCGTTTTTATCTAGTTTCAGTAACCTTCCAGGGCAATTCTGATTCTTGCTTGTGTGTTTTTAATTAGGCTAGTGTCTATCTAATATTATGCTCTCGATCGCGGATAAAAATGCCTTCGTATTCTGATTATATAGATACAAGTTTTGTAAAGTTACTCGAAATGCATTTTAGTAGTTACTCTCTCATTATTAAATATTGATGAATAATCTAAAGTAGGCAGTGTGTTGGTAGAGGGATGTGAAGACACTTAAATCTGAATTAGTATTTTTACTAACAGAATAAATATAACTGAAGGAGCCTATTGATAATATAGTACCAGAGTTTTCTACCAACACAGCACCTCACTCAAATGTAGACTTTTTATTATAATAAAAATGGAAAAGCCACAGTTTAATAATATTTTAGAGAATAAGATTACCTAACTTTATTCGTATCTGTTGATTTTTGCCTTTTAACTATTTTTATGTTTCTAATACAAACTTGGATTTTTGAAGTCACTAAATTTTTCTCATTTTTGTCTCGTATTTTATTTAACATGTCACCGTACATAGAACTTTTTACATAAAATAAGCCGTTTAATTTCTTATTGCAGATAGAAATTAATAATGGTGCTCGAGTTTTTTTAAGTTTATCAATTCTAAAATTCTAAAAGTAATTACACATGCTAATTACATTTAAGATTTTAATAAGAGAAATGTTGTAGCCTATGTTGTTCTTAATCATACTGATTTAAATAGTTTAAATGTAAAGTTTATCATATTTTAAATAGAATTAGAAATTTAGCAAAGTTACATTCCATATCCTTGATAAGGAACATTAGTTCCATACGCATTAGGGTACCCCTGGGTGTATCCTGGAGGCATCATTCCTGGCCCGGCAGTGAGCATCAGCTGAGGTTCTGTAATATTTAAATTGTAATTAGTTAAAGTTAATTCAAAATACCTTCATATTCTTCATTATCATAACTGATCTACTTTACCCATAATCATGGTTTTCTGATCACTGACTGGGCCTTCCTCCATCCTCTGTGTTTCCAGCTCCTCCAATCTGTCAATCTAAAAGGAGAATAAAACATTTAAAATATTAATTTAAATTAAAGAGTGAAAGTAATAGTACATGTTTGTAGTACTAAATGTAACGTACCTTGGTGCGGTATTCCCGGAGCACTTGAATCATGTAGGGCATTGCAAAGTCCATGATTCCATTACGCCATGATAATTCAAGGATGACATCAGGATGGAGTAGATCGTAGCAGTGGAACAAACAGGCAGAGAAACAGTCATGATTCCCTTGCTCCAGAAACCACATAAGAAGTTCTTCGGCAATGTCTGGATTTTTGGATTCCGCAGCATACTCCATAGCATCCTAAAATTTTTAAAATGTATTTTATCATTGAACGAAAAAAATAAACTGAAAACGTAAAACTGGTTTAAGGTAAGGTCTTGATCTTGGTGAACTTTACCTTGTACAAACGATCTTTCTTGCAAAGTTCAACAGATTGCTTCCACCTGTTGTTGCCCTTGTAGAGGTAGGCAGCAATTCTTCGAAATTCGATTAGTTCATGCTTTTCAAGTTTCTGAGCCAAGGCAATATTGTCAAAGTTGTCAAAGGCATCGATGGAAGTGCGAAGTCCCTGATAATCCTCCTCTTCGATCAACAAACTGTTCAGCGCCTCGTTGATTGCTTTGTTGTTTAAACTTTGAACTGCGCGTAAATACGGCTTAACAAGCTTCAAATGATTAACCTGAAACAAAAAACCAGAATTATTATTATAATCGTAATGATTCCAATAATAGTCAATTGCATGAACTAACTAAACTAGAGAATATTAAAAATACTAACCTTCGTGAAGAAGCTAACGGATCGAGTATGATCCATTCTTGGGGCCAGCACAAGCAGCAAATCGTTGAGGAGCATAGGTTTGTAGTCAAGGTAGAACTGGATTGCTTTGTAGTACAATTCAATGTTTGCAACTTTGGTAATGATATCCTTAAAGTGGGATTCTCTCCAGGCTTCGGTGGGATGAGCCATCATTGCAGTTACAGCGTTATCGTACTCCTCATATTTATCGTAGAGGAACACCAGTTCTGCCCACAAATGGGCTTGCTCAGCTGCGCGCAAAACTTTTGGAATGTTGACACGAGACCAGAACAACTCCAGATGCTCCTTCATCTTCTCAGGCTTGAATTTAGAGTACAGAATTGCAAGTTCAGTAAACATGCCCATGTGTGCTCTTTCTAGTCCAAGTGCTGCTTCAAGTAAGTTAATCAGTTCTTCAAAATAGCCGCGATCCTGGTAATGATTGATAAGGTCTTCTAGTTCATCTGCGTGCACCACAATATGGAGGCCACACATTTGGGCTAAGCGGAACTCGCTGGACTCCACACAAGCAAAGCAAACCTCTTTCCAAGTACGAGTGCTACACAAGACGAACGAATAAATTATTAGTGACATATTCAGACTGTACCAAACTAAAAAAACCTTTGAATCAAGTTGTGTATCTTTACCTGTTAGCTTTGCGAGCCGAGTCAACGGCGCCTTGATACTCTTTCAGGTGGACAAGAGTAATGGCGAGTCTAGCAAAATTGGAAATGTTATTGTAAAGCAATTTTGCGGATTCATACATTCCTGATTCAAAGCAACGATCTCCAATCTGGGAACAAAAAATAAATCTTTGTACAGAAAATATTCATTGTTTTGATATATTTTTGTTGTTTTACAAATACGTGTTGCCTGTTTACCTTTTGAATATCAGCATGATTTGGACCCGAAACAAATTCCTCCAAGTCGGCCAATCTTCCAGTTTTTGCGTAAGCAAAAATCAACTCCGTTTCAATGTACGATTCACGCGCCTTCTTTCTAGCCATTTGCAAATACCTTACGAGGTCTTCCCATGATTCTATAAATAATAAAAATATTCCAAAATAGGTTTAGATTTAAGTAAGTAATAATATATAGTAGTAGTTATTAAATTAAAAGTATTGTTTACCTGTCTTGTGGGCAGTTTCAACGACATCAACATAAGCAGAAGGGTCATCAGCTTTGATGTAGGAGTCAATGGCTTCCTTCACTTTAGATTGTTGCAGTTGAGCCTTTGCAAGTTGACTCCAAACGGCTGGCTCATTGCACCTCTCAGCAAACTCATAGGCTCGATCAAGATTATTTACATTTTCTATCAGCACCTGGATAGCAGACGTGTTCACGTCAAACTTCTTAAAGATAGCAAAGGCTTCTTCAAACAGTTGATTATTAATAGCAATGTTAGCAATATCTGGGGCGTCATAGTTGTCTAATCGGTTAATATATTCCATCACACGAGTTCTATCCGCTTTGATTGCAGTTAAGATAAGCAAGTTCTGTAGATTGCGGTGGTCAGAGAACACAGAATTGTCCAGAACAATCTTTTCCAAGAGCTCAATTAATTCATTTGGCAGATCTGCCGTCATGAAAGCTTTCACGGTGACAGATATATCTTCAGGATCCTGGGTTTCTGACAGGGCAGTTTGAACTACTTGATCGATGAGCTGTCTTCTGTAGGGATTCTCTTCATTCAGAACTTCAGCCCAAAGATCGGGATCACGACGACGGACCAAATACCTGGCTTCAGATTTGAAAAGAGAATTCTCATTGCAGACATGAATGAGCTCTCTGTCGCAGTGGCCTCGCTCGTATGCAACACATGCAAGATGTGGATCCCGCTTTTCGCAATACTTTCCTACTACACGACTGTCATAGTACTGATTTTCTCTGCGATTAAACAAAGAAATAATTAGTTTAAAATGTTGCACATAATTATTCAAAATTAAAAATAGTAATTATTAAGGAAATTGTTAACTTACTTTAAGAATCTCTCAGGATTGTTATTGCTATCAATGTAGATTTTGGCAAGTGCGTTGTGTGTAGCTGGCTCAACAACACTTTCGTGAACACGTGACTCCAACCATGGAAGAAGTAATTTCAAACGATTCCTCTTCTCTACTTCCTCGACCAGTTCATCCGTGGAGAATTGTCCACGAACAACCATGATCAGACTTTTGATAACATCTTCTGAACAATCGACGTCGAGAAGTCCACCCACAACAACTGGAAGCCGAGAGGGATTCACCTGGAAAAAAAGTACATTAAGTTAACAGCATAACTAATTAATTTTGCATACCATGAATTCTTGCAAAAAAGAATTGTCTTTGTTACTTACTTTTTGCACATAAATTTCAATATACTTTTGAAGGTTATTACGATATAAGTATAGAACGAGGTCATGGACGAAATCAAATCTGTCGCAGACAATGATGAGTGGCAATTGATCAGTCAATTTGGCCTCCTTTAGAAAATTCTTTACACGCTCTGCATTATAGCAGTTGGACTCCCGACAAATTCTCTCTACTTCTTTAATCTGTCCAGTTTTACAAGCAGCCTGAATATATTTAAAGTGAACTTCTGGGTCCTGGCTGAAGTTTACAATTGATCCGAGAAAGTAGAATAAACCTTCATAGCTTTTAAAAGATTCAAACAAGTCTATCAAGGCCTTTGCTGTTAACTGCAAATAAAAAATATCCTTTTAGCTTTCATGCGCTTTTACAATAGAGTTGATTATTAATGGTTTGCTAGTGTTATCTCATAGTTTTAAAATATCATCAAGATAGTTACAGAGTGTAAACAGCCGAAAACGTAAATAATCATTGAAAAGTTTAACTAATTTATAAGCATTTTAATAAACTTACTTGTTCATGATACTTTGTCGCAATCTGTACACAAATGTTCAAATTTTGACGGATGTTAGCAGTCAACATAGCTTTGAGGCATTCCACGGAGTCTTCAACGGACAGTGAGCCAAAGTATTGGACCAACCATTCTGGATTCAGCAACTGTGTGTGAACCACAGCTCTCTTGATATCGTACAAATCTGAAAGTGTTTCCATAAATAACACAAAACAAGTTAGTATTCAAGTATATAATAAAAAGAACACTCCTATACAATAAAATTTGTTTGCTTTTTAATCATAGTTGGTGGATTTTCATCATGCAACACAACACATCGCAATGTGGAGGTTTAAGAGCGATTTTTTGAATCATTTTAAAAAGCAGATTCTAATAAAATACAATAGAAAATCTGAATTGATTAAACTTACCCGTGTAATGTTCCAAAGCACGCTGGAGCAATCCGGCTTTCTCACACATTTGGGCAACATGTGGTTTGTCGTAGTGAGTGAACATTTGATTACCCAAGATAGCATCGGCTACTTGAGGGGCTGCAATTAAATTCATTTCTAAAAGGCGGGTTTGCAGAGGTCCCTCAGTAGGTCGGTTATTCTTTAAAGCGTCAAGCAAGAAGGCCGTGCATTGCTGTACCATGTTCTGCTCCATGAATACATCCACAATCTAATTCAAAGCACAGAAAACAAAATTAAATGACTAATAGTTAATCAGAATCATAAGACTAGCAAGATATTATTATCTGGTTGCGCAGATTGTCTCATACAATAAAATATCGTCAACGTATTCAGAGTGTAAACAGCCTTAATTTAATCTAATCATAGACGATCAAACACAAAAGTAAACTTGATTGTTTTTATTTGGTTTTTACCTGATTGATGTCAGCAAGTGGTTCATCGTCTTGCACTAACATCTGCGCGAATCCTACACCTTGATCGGGATTAACGCGCATGAGTTGTCTCAGTAAGAAGATATAATCCGGAGTGTAACCAACTTTCTTCGCATACAAAACAATCTTATTGAATTGACCGGTCTCAGCAAAACATTGAATGACCTGCAAAGAAATTAATAAAGTATTACACATCAGCAATGTACTGCAACAAACGATTCTAGATTTCGTGATTTAATAGAAATTGATTAAGTTAATTTGATTTGCTCATACAGAAAAGCATCGTCAATAAATTCAGAGTGTAAACAGCCTTATAATTGTATAATCATAGCAATTGTCATCCTACATACAACCAAATGAATTCAGTGACTTACTTTGTTTGGTACGTTGGCCCGTAAATACACCGATAGTGCTAGAGTTGGATCAATTTGTTTCACTAAATCCCCAAGCTCCTCAGAACACTCCAATTTGTCTTCCTTTAACCACTTCTCCATTAGCTGTTTCTTTCCTTGCTGTAGTACAGGACGTGACAATTCCAAGGATTCATATTTGTTAAGTTGACCCTGTTAAAATTAAAAAATATATGTTTAATGAACTAATTAGTAAGAAATATGATATGGATATGCTAAATACTTTCAAAGCCCTTACTCTATCAAGTAGGATCCCAAAGTACTGTAGAAGCGGGGATGTTTGACCCGGTTGGGTGGCCACCTGCTGGAACCTCTGAATCGTTTGAGGAGTACGTAGAATACCTTTGGGAGCTTGAGCAGCTACTTTTGCAGCATCTGTGTACTGTGCATTTTGGAACAGCGTGTTGAATTTGCGAATGAATAGGTCTTCAGCTCCACTCAAGTTGTTTCGGAACGCTACGCGCAGGGCTAGATCTTGATTTGATAAGCTGTTCACAATGTAGGACACAATAGTATCTTCATCGATAGTTACCGAGAGTACTTGTCCTTTTCTGTTTACTCCAATTATCCCACCAGTTGTTTCATGGGGCGCAGTGACGAAGATTGTGTCAGAGCTAATTCGGTTCATGTATATACATTGTCCGCTCTCCAAATCATACAGATGAATGTAACCGTATTTTGTGATCAAATAAATTATGTCGTACTTGGTACTCGCCTGGGTAAACAGAAACATTATGCTTTAAATAATTATTGATACGAATGGAAGATGTGCTTAAATCAAATTCATTGAATTCATACCTGCATTGCTACAGGGAAATCTGTTTGAGCTTCTGGTGGAAAGAACACATCCATTCCTTTCTTTGGAAAAGGCTGATTTCCCGTCGGCACTGTTCCAACTTCTACAATATGCAACTACAAAAAGCAAATGAGATTTAGTTAGATCCTTTCCAATTTACAAAGTTATTGACAATGTATAATAATATTTATTTTAAAGGTCTTACCTTTCCACCCTGCATGTTTCGTACCGCAAAGCAAAGAAGGTTCGAAGGCTCAGGGTTCCCTTCCAGCTTAATTTGGGCAAATGTTCCTGCATGTCCCTCAATTGGCTGGCTCACTTTCCGTTCCACAGAATACAACTGCATTGCTCCAACGACTCGATTTTGCTACAACAAAAGAATTTATTAGTATTACTTTGATTCTCCGAAAATCTTTTACAGTAAATCGGAAATTAAAACAATGTGCATTTGTTTACCTGAGCAGAAATAGCGACCAGAAGAAGCCAATTTTGTTTTGGATCAGTTCTATAATTAATGATTTGAGTTCCTGCCAAACTGGAATGTCGATCAAACATCTTTTGAGGAGTAGAGTCTCCTTCCATACTCCAATGAAACACCGCACTGTCCGTAACCAATCCAATGGTATTCAAGGAGATCCACTTCCAAAAGATAACCTCTTCCGCCAATGAATGCGATTTCATTTTACTTTTCATCTCAATATTAAATATCTGAAGGGTCTTGCCAGCTTTCAACGCAATCACTTTACTAGCAGGATTCATAATTGCTGAATCCGCTGTAATAGGACGACGAATCGGGCTGTTAGGATCCGTCATGTCGATAATAACAATCTGAGCGGAGTCTCCAACCTTCTCCCGTACACATATAAACTTGTCTGACTCCATTGTCAAATTGTTGAAGCTGATGTTCGCTTGATTGATCCCTATACTTGTGAGCTATAATTTTTTAAAAAATATATAACCAATTAAATAATTAACTCCCTCCATTTCCATCCAAGATTTAAACCTCCAATTAACCTTTAACGTTAAAAAGAAAGATCCACCCCAACAATGGGGGCGTATCTTAACCACTACAAGATCAAACCCCACCACCACCTGACCACCAAAAAAGTATTTTAAAAAAATTAAAATCTCACCTGTAAATGCTCCTGGAACCGGATAGGAATGATGTTGGACGCCATTTTGGTGCATATGTCGTCACCAATTTAAAAAATTTCAAAAAATTAACTTTTTTTCACCAATTTAATTGTTTTTACACTCTCGTCTGACGATGACTAATAAAAAGTAGAAAGCGCAGTCAGAGCAGAGACGAGAAGGAAACTAACGAGTTTAATCAAAGTAAAGTGGATAGTTAACGTAGAATCCTGTTTAAATAATTTTTTTGACACCCGGATTAGATTCAATTTAACTCAACTCTCTTGCCTCTTCTCTCTCTCCTCCCAAAACCCAACTTGTAACGGAGAGCGGAGGAAGAAGGAGTATAATTCAAAGCACGGCACAACTCAAAAAACAAGCAGAGTCATAGTCATACTTTCCTGCTCTATCCTCTCCTATTTCCCATTCCGTCACGTCATCACAACTGCCAACAACACAAAAATCATTCACTCCCAAATTGCATAAGAAAAACGTATGGACGGAAACGGGATTTCGTTTTTTCGTACCAGCTTGTGCTCTGCTTTATGTAAATGTCAGAGAAAACCGGACCAGCCTGTGCTAATTCAATTGAATGGAAACCCACCCATCATGGATACCCTCTTGTGTTAAATTATCTGTTTCAGGGGAATAGCCAAAGCATGGCTTGCACGACAGGAAATACACTACCGGGATAGGGACGTATTCTCTCGGGTGTATCGCTTTCATGCATAACCATCCACTCATTCCTTTAGCATTGCTCCCGTTTTTAAAGTATACCCGCCAGCCAAAAACACTTTGCTCTTGGCTTTCCCAGGGATTAGTATAAAAGTGACATTGACATTTTCAAAGTGTCAGTAAATGTCAGTGACATTCGTAAAGGGTTATAGGAAAATGTTTTTGTTTTGTATGTCATTTCTGGTGAATGACTTGACAAATTGAAATCTCTGGATTACTCATCTCTCGTAATCCGTTAAATCTGTTTGGTTATCCTTTGCATGTGAGAATTGTCAAGCATTTTAGGATTTTCATCAGGATTCATGAATCAACGAGAGTAGATGACCGCATCATCATAATCTTGTCATTCCGGAGAGATCAAATAGGCGTTGAGTCTTTTTTAATGGTCATCCTAGTCGTAAAATTTTTATGTAATTTTATAACAGCCAAGTATATAAAGTTGTGTGGGAGTATATAAAAAGCAGAGATGAGATGTAAAATGCCGTGTTTTACTCTTAAATTGATGATTTTGATGGGCAATGATGAAAATGACCTTTTGAGGGAAGTAATAACGGAAGCGGGAAGATGGCAGTGATGAGGGATTTTAAAAATTAATTCAACATGAACAGGTAACATTGCCATGGCCACATGTGTCATTTCCCTTTGATGAAATAGTCCGTTAATTCCTTCTGACTTTCCTCCTTTGCCCTTTTTCACATCCCTAATTAATTTATTTGAAATTGCTTTTTCTCATGGGTTAAAAATCGTGTTTTGAATTTTATAAATTGACGCTAATGACAATTGAAAAATGTAAAAATTCTCATAAGAAAAAGATGTGATAAATCATTTCGTGCCTTTTTTATCGCAAATATCAGTTTAATTCTCACATCTAAAAAAACATGGTTGTTGGTTGGATTCCATCATTCACAAGAGATCTATCATCTCATCATTCTCTGTCCAAAGTGGGGTGATTATTTACGATTCACACAATTTTAGGGTTTTATACTTGCCTACATGATGATATAAGTTGAAATCAATTAAATGAACGCAACAGGGTTTTGTACGTGTTGAAAAAGTTAAAGTTGCCAAGTTGAGAGGATTTTATGAGCTGGGTTGTATAATGGAATGGTTTGTAGATCAAGTGAGGGATGATAACTTTGGATAAAAAAATTGATAAAAATGAGTTGTGAAGTGGTATAAAACATTGGACAAAGTGACAAAGCTTTAAAAAGATTTTAGCTCGGTGTCCATTGACTGGACTGTTAAAATAGTATCAGGGTTTAGAGTGTGGGTGGACTAGAGAAGTGTGGAAAGTACAACTTTTGTGTGTGCTTCAACTTGTTCCATAAAACCGGAATTATTTTTTGGTAAGTTTAATTTTTTTTAGATATTTAATGACATACGAGAGACAATTACTAGTTAAGTCTATTATTAAGCCAGTATAGGGAAGCCGGTTTAAACTTGCTTAGATTTTTAGTTCCGCTTCCGCCTCCTCGTGGTAATTTTACATAAGCTTCATATTAAGCTAATTTAGTAATCAAAGAGGCAGGTTAACGTTGCCGGTTGAAGGTCAAAGTCCGTAGGTCACTGCAGCTCCGGCTGGTTCAGTGTTTGCTCATTAGGTAACAGTTTGAATGGGTTTTACTAAGTTTTAGGATTCTCCTACAATATTTTTAACTGAGGTTTAATTTTATTCGTATGGTTACACAGTTTGTGTTTATCTTCCTCATCAACAGGTTGCTGGTACTTGACAACAAGAAGTGCAGAGGTTATTTCCGGGGCTGCTGAAGTGTCCCTTAACATTATTTTAAGTTTTGAGGTGGACAGTGACAACCTTGCCGGTTGTCTTTGCTTTGCAGAATGGAACAAGACGCAGATTTTCAAAGTTGCATTAAGGACTACAATGATTTGTCAGATGAATTCAAGAATTTAACTGTAAGAGTAATTATTATTCATATTTAAAATTATGTGATTGGTTGCAATTTTGGATTCTATAATTTATACATCTTTTATTTCTTTGGGATTAGGCACTGCATAAACAATATGTAGAAAAACTGGATGAAGTAACGGCCTTACAAGCAAAATGTGTAAAGGAATTGAATCATCAGCGGTATCGAATCGGAGCAATTAAAAAGTCTTTGCGAAGGTACACTCAAAAACCAGATTACAAAAATGAGGTAGATGAACTACAAAAAAAGATGAAGCAAAGAAAGGATGACTTGAATGAAATTGAGCAAGCCCTTCCGAAAAAGAATGGACTTTACTTAAGGATCATTCTGGGGAATGTGAATGTCTCAATTTTGAACAAGGATGACAAGTATGAGCAAATCTCAAATAATAAATAGTTATTATAACGTTTGATATGATTTTGTGTTTACGTATACATTGTTTAATTTGGTTTAGGTTCCGTTACAAAGATGAATACGAAAAGTTTAAGTTAATAATTAATGGAATTGGCCTTCTAATTTCCGTCTGTAATATATTTATAAATTCAAGGTATGCCCTGTTAGTTTAATAGATTTATGGGTCTAATGTTTTTAGTAATGCAAGTATAACGATTTTTGACAAGTATTTGATTCTGTTTTTTAATGCAGAGTTTTGGATCTCATATTCATGTTCTTGCTAGTGTGGTACTACTGTACTCTCACCATAAGAGAAAGCATTCTTAAGGTTAACGGTTCGAAAATTAAAGGCTGGTGGAGGACGCACCACTTCCTCTCCACTGCCCTTTCCGGAGTGTTGTTGATTTGGCCGAACAACTCAGTTTACTATGCTTTCCGGTCACAATTCATGTGGTTCAACGTTTACATAAGTGAGTTAAGTAATTTTAATTGTATGCGTTAATTTTTGTAATGTTTTGTAATTAGATGTCAATTATGTTTTTTGCTAGGTTTGGTTCAATTCCTTCAGTTCCGGTATCAACGGGGTGTGCTGTATAGACTGAGAGCTTTGGGTGAGCGTCACAACATGGACATTACAATCGAGGGCTTCCACTCTTGGATGTGGCGCGGCTTAAGTTTCCTCCTACCTTTTCTCTTCATCGGGTATATGTTCCAGTTATATAATGCTTACGTCCTTTATCAGCTTTGCTACAATCCCGAAGCAACTTGGCAGGTTGGAACAATTAACCAATTAACAAAATATTACTTATTCAAAATCTTCTTTCATAATAATATTGTCTTAATTTTAATTGCAGGTGCCTGTGTTGAGCATTCTCTTTCTTATCGTCTCTCTGGGAAACATCATTACAACCATGTTTGTCATCCCGCAAAAATTCCAGGAAAAGGTGAAGCTAAAAGAAAGGATTTCCCGTATTCATCGATTCCTTCATGGACAAGGTCAGTGTAAAAAGGAGAATTGCCCTGTAGAGCCAGGCACTTCGAACAGTGAAGAAACTACTTCAACATTAAGCCCAACTGAAGAAAAGGAAGAAGATAAGAAAACATCTTGAATTGAACTAATTCAAATAATTTATCTGTTGTGAGAATCTAATGTTGTTATACAGGCTGAAGATGTTAAAATTGTTTGTTATTTATTAGCGTTATGGTTTTTTGGTGTCGGTGCATGACATTTACTTACCAACGAAACCTCTAGTTACTTATATTTTCCCCATACAAAATTGTGATGTATGAAACATTGCCGGTGATTGTGTGAAAAATCAGAAATTATATTACAGAATAATATATTAGCGAAAACCTGATATTTAATTATAATTAATACTTAAATATGAAAATTGAGAATATATAGATAATATATTTTTGAAAAAATGTTGAATAAAAAAGTGCATTTATCTCTATTGCTTAAGTCAGCAAAATTACGGTTAAAGCTTTAAATTATTTGATTCATATAATGTCATACATTAAATATATTTATTTCACAATTGGTTGGATCACTTGTGCAATTTTCTTGCAAGACATTCATCCCATGTCCTTGTCCCATGCATTTTTCAGCGTCTCAGCTTGCCCCGCTTTGAATACAAACCTTTTATTTTGGTCTACCCACGTAGCTAATATGTTTCTGGAATAGATTAAGATTTTTTGGCATTTATCTCAATAATATTCACAGAAATAGAATCAAATGGAATTGGTACATCTGGCATTTATATACTTTCTGGTTTGCTGCAAATGGTTAGAAATTATAAAAGTGCTTAATCATTAATCATATTTGCTTGTATGCCAGCCCAAATGTTCACTTCTCGAAGAGGGATCTTCCCAATAGAGGACACAAAAGGATTACTAGAAAATCCAAAAATGTTGCAATATTTTTATTACGAAAGGGAATAGCATCCATCCGCAGAACTCGCAAAAAGTGGCATATGAAAATCAGACGTTTCTTTACTTTGCCAATAGCTGACTCATTGATTTTTAAGATCATCCTCTTCTCTTATTTTTCAATCACTTTTTTATTTGACATTTGGGCTTTCCCGAAACAGATCCATCATCATTTCTTTTAAAACGTTGCAAATGTGTGCGTATGGAAACAAAAAGTATGTATGAAACCATTTTTAAAATAGGTATGTAAAGATCGCCAACATAAAAATATGATTTTCTGAGATTTTAATATGCTATAGATTAACAAGTTAATTTCGAGAAAAATCGGTTTTATTTAATCAACAAAATTTTACATGTGCAATTAAATACAACCCAAACTATAATTATTCTATGTGCAAATATACCCAAAATCAACAACAACTTAAGTGACATTACCTTAAAAATCACAGTGTATTCTTACAAAAGTTTACTTAATCCAACATAATTACTTATTTTCATGCACACTACTAAAAAATAAATACATAGTTTAACAAAGAATCATAGTTTTGACATTATCATAACGCCGAGGCACAAAATTGAATGTGCTTAAAATACTTCTATATCGAATGTTATGTTAAATGTACTTTGCTTTGTTATTTTAATACATAGTTATCCACCAAAAAAAAGTTTTTGGAGAGCTCTACTTTCTTGATTAGTACAAAAACTGCTGACTTTGTTAAAAACCCAATCTACATTTAAGTACAACACTTGCTACTATTCTCAATATAAATTCCAACATTTTTTCTACGTAAACGTCATTTTGTTCAAACTATATTTGTCATATTTTTTTAAAAGATTAGTTAAAATATTTTAATCATCCTTCCAAGGCGTTTGCTCACCGTTTGACCGTTAGTCCAGACATTTCGCTGCTATTTATACTCTCCCGAGAAAGGATAGTTTGGTGAGCTCCAAATTCCAAAGGTTTTGTATATTTAGTTGGTTAGACAAGAAAATACCATTTCTGGTAATTAGTTTAAACTACATAAAGTTATTATTAATTATGATTAGTACACTTTTTCATATTTAAACATATTCCAATAGCAGCGCATTGGTCGCACCTTTCCAATATTGCTTCCAATTTATTTTCCAAGGGTGAAGGGAGCAAATGTTAAACTCACATACTTAATTAAACGTAGTTGTATGAATTTGACCTACAATTAAAATAATAAGACTCTTGTTTTATCATCATCATCTTTCTCCCTAACTTTTAACTATTGTTAAATCTAGTGTTAATTTTTATTTTTGGTCTCTGTTAACTTGTAACTTATTAGGTTTTTAAAAAGAGAAACTGTAAATAAACGGGGAATGTTGAGACTAATCATAAAACCTAAAATTATTAAATGTCATAAACTGCTTAGAAACTAAAAATTTTACAAATTGATCCTTTTTCGTGTTTCTTCTATAAAAATACTTGTTTTTGCTTCACCATCACAAAACCGCGTTGAACATGTCTGTTTTTCCGAAAAAAAATTGCCAAAGATGAAAAGAACTGACAATTCGTCATGTATTTTTGTAAGGCCAGATTTCATAAAAGTTTGAAAACGTTAAATTAATTAACCCTTTACTAGTTTGTTTTTAGTATTATTAGCTCTTTAAATTGTCACTTTTTAATTTTATATCGCCCCTGTATGGTTTTTTAATGATGATGGTAAATATTATTTTAATCACTATCGTACCATGCAATTAGCTAGGATGATGATGATGTGTATGTTGATTATGCACTATTTTTTAATGATGATGATGAATACGATTTTCATTGATATAGCACAGTCTATTAATTTTCTTACCATACAGATATTTATATAGAATAGGTACAATTTACAATCAACATTTCAATCTACAAGTTAAAATTACAAAGTAAATTCTATTTTTAATAGTAGCTACCCTTTACAATTATTTTAATCTTGAATTGTTTAATATTTTGGGAAATCGTAATATAATTAGTGTTTTTCATAATATTGTCATTTTTATCTACTTTGGTTTTACAATATCAACACGGTATGTAGATAACTATTTAGATTATTTAATAAACCTCAAACTGCGACAAAAACCTTTCAATTTACTACAATTATAGCAAAAATGAAGGATTTGGGAAAAACGAAAGAAATTAAATTCTTTATTATGATTGATGATGATATGTGAATGCCCAAGCGTATCATGCATCAATATCAAACCGAAAAAAATTGTCTCGTATTACGCGTAAAAAGGAACGTAAATGAGATTCTCTGATATTTAAAATCTTTCCATTTTTTCATTTCCGCTTATGAAATTCAGACTGTAGTACCCAAAACAATTTCAAATTAATACAAAAGACATGCACTAATTTTAGTAGCAACCAAAAAACACCTTATTTTTACACTTAAAAGTACTTTTACCTTTTATAATATTTACTCCTGATTCATTTTAATATTAGTATTATCCACTCTGATACAATTTGGGTAATTCTATTGCAATTCTACCCAACACTCAACCATTAATACTTTGTTGGAAACAAATGTCCTTTTTCCTGGTTTAAAAACCTCAATACTTTCTAATTTACAAATTACAATATACACACATTTTTACTTACAAAGGTATTTACAATACTCAATAACAAACTGCGCGAGTTTGATTAGCTTTCTTGCCATGTTTTTTATGACTTACCCCAATTCACTTTTGAATAATAATTAATAATACTGAAATGGGAAAACACGTTAATAGATTCCGTTTATTTGAAAATTTAAAAATTACAAATATCTCTTCTTAACCTAAACTCCATCCACAGCGTTGCAAATCGGGTAAGTAATGCCCGGTTTACTTTTCGTAATTTAATATAAATATTTTTAAGATAATCGGTTAAAAATGAACCAAAAACATTATCATAACCGCATTTTAATAACTACTTCATTTCAAATAAACCGTTCGTATCCATTTTTCATTAAAAAATAATCTGACAAGATACAATACAATAAAAGAGAATACTGTAAATAATGTGAGGTAACCCTGCAAGTTAAAATTGAGAGTATGACTACTTTTTAAAAAATATTAACAAATATTTGAATTCAATGTGGCGGTGTCGATGGTAAAATTAGCAAACCTTGTTTCTTTGGAATTATTTTAAGGAATTTAACGTTGGGATATAATGTTTGATTTTAAAAATATGCTGCCACGTAAAAATTCATTGAGAGATCAGAGATGATGCTGATGATGAGGATGCGAAGTGATGAGGAGGAACTTAAGGGAATTTATTGAGGGGGATCAACTCTCGGAATCATTTTCAGATCAATCTGGAAATAAAAAAATTCGCATTTCCTTAATTTAAAGAAGTTGCAAAAAATCATAGTTTTTGCGTAGAAAAGTACCAAAATATAAAAATTTTGAATAAACAAACAGTATAGGGTTAACCATTTTGAAATTGAAAAGCATTGCAGGGTTTCCGTGTGTGATCAATAATTTCTTTTATGATGATGAGGATTGAGAATGTTTGGCTTGTAAAAAGTATGCATAAAACAAAAAACTGGAATAATACAGTGTCAAATTCAGATATTGAAGTTCTGTAAAGAAAGGGGAAAGCAAAGGAATGTGATTGTGAATGCCTAGGATAACATTATAAGTAACCCACTCGAGTTTTTTTACAAAAGACGTTTCCAGACTGATGAGAATCTTTTGCTTGTTTTCTCTTTGTAAATAGAGAAAAATTCTGCTTGAGGGCTTCAGGTAGAATGAAAAAAGGTTATTACACTGTGCAAATAATAATGTCTAAAGAGAATGGACAGTCTAGAATAAGAAAATTGTAATTTATGAGAATAATGGACAAAATTTTAAGATTTCACACTTATTTCGTAATTGTATTTGCTTTATGATTTAACTGGGTAAATATCAAATTGTTTCATAAACGTTATGTTTTTAAGAAGGAAACTTACGCGTTGTAAACACCCGACCAGTCGAGATTGGGGAGGCTGGAAACATCCACAGATGTCGGAAGTGTGTAAGCCCCAAATGGTGGGCTGGCTGAAAGACTGGAAATTGGATTTGAGTTTGCTGTATTCTACAAATAGAATTTAGTCTTGTTTTAAAAAACAATTTAAAACGATTAAGGCTTTTGGCAAACTAGTTCTTTTTTATTAATTAGTCCCTTTTTTGACCTGCCTTTATTGTGTAAATTAATTAACTCTAATGGTCAATTAATGCAAATATAATCTTCCGATCCGGACTTTTCTTGTTGTGATTTTTTCCTTTTGGAAAAATCTATTCAATACAATATATATTCTACCTGTTTTGCCTTTCTAGCTTTCGATTTTACCGATTTCATCATCATCATGAGTTATATTTTAGGAAATGGAATGAAAAAGAAATATGCAATATTATAACCTCGGCTCTGGATTTTTCACGGAAAAGCGGAGAATACGTTTCAATTTGTAGCGTCATAAATCCCGCAGCCTATTTTTCCCTTGCTTGACCACCGAAAAAAAGGAGCCGAAGCCGTATAAAATTTGTTTGAACATGAACAATCCATAAAATGAGAAGAAAAGGAAGATAATGCAATAATAGGATGCATAATCCAGAAACAACACAACCTCGACTCCATTCCACTATAGTCTACTTAGTTTTGTTAGAAAATTCCATTTTATCATTCATTGCCATTGCATTTTCATCTCCCCCTTTTCCTTTTCTTTCTTTATCTCAATCACAAAAGCTAAAAAGCAAATTGTTTATGCCACATTCATTTTTAGTAAAAAGCTTAAATACTGATTATAAAAGCCCTGCGATGATGATGAAGATAAAGTTAAAAGGTTTCTTTCGTTTGAAGAAAAACAGAAAAATATTTTTTGGGGCATTTTGATAATGTTAATTGCTCAGGATTGAAGCAATAAGGCTTCGGAATAATTATTGTTTTTAAAAGAAATGCTCACCAAATTTGGCAATGGATAAGGCGTGTAGCGGTAATTACCAAGGGAGTTGTAGCTTAGGCCAGCGCTTATAATTTTTGAATAATTTGCAGCGGCTGCTGCAGCAGCAACGGCTGGAGCCATTGGAATTCCTCCAAGTGAAGCTGAAAATAGGAAAATATTCAACTTTTAAAGATTTTTAAACTGGAAAAAGATGTTGCCGTGTTCATTAAAAAACAAGAACAGAAGCCAATTGAAACAGTTAAACAATCTCCTCTTTTCACCTTGGAGTTTACGATCTTAGAAAAGCAGCCAAGACAGTCATTTTTGGCCATCTTCTCTAATTAGCTCATTGTTAGTATTTAAATACCCGTTGAAAAAAATTAAAACCAGCCGCTGTTGTACTCGATAATGATTTTGCAGATTGTTTTTTAAAGAGTCATTTTTAAATTAATAAATTGAACTAGTTTTTTACCTTGGGCTGCAAGGGAAGAAGCTGCTGAGAGCGGGATCACCATCCGTTTTGCGAGAAGGTTCAGACTAGCCACGGTTTCTTTGGGTTGAGCTTTCTTACACTCCACCTAAAAACGCAAAAATATGTTTCTTGTATTCTGTACGCATAGCCAATCTCTAAGATTACTTTAAGCTTTGTCAATTATTCAATACGCTGTACTTTTTCTACAAATTACGTAAGTCTAGACTCTAGACGTTGGAAAGGAAGGAAGGTCGGAAAAAATAAGCTTGTAAAAATAAAAAGACGGATTGATTTTTCACAGGATTGAAGAAAGGTGCAAGTAATTTTAAAAGGTTGTGTATTTTTTGTAATAAAATGTATTTTTCATACCTTTTTCCCTTTGACTGTGTGGAAATGAATTTCACATATTCTGTCCACTACTTCCTCTGACTCGAATGTTACAAAGCCAAAGCCTCGGTGCCTTTTTGTTTGTTGATCCATTAGCATAACTGCTTCTTCAACCTACGAAAATTAAAATTAGTATTGCTTGATACTGTAAATTAAAAATCATTGTTTCTTACCTTCCCAAATTGTGAAAAATAAGATTTAACTTCGTCCACAGACGTCTCTTGGCTTACTCCACCTACAAAAACTTTTTTCGTTTTGTTTGACCTGTGCAAAAAAAATCAAACACTTTTCAATTGAATACAAAAAGCGGGGTTTTTACTGTAAAAGACGGAAAAACGATTTTGGAATGGATTTGGGAATGGGTTTTGTAGAATAATGCTTCGATTAAAGTGACTGACTGCCATGCAATTACCTGCACCTGCTCAACTCCTAAAATGTAAAACGTTTTTATTGTGATGTAATCACGTTTTCCTATTTTGTAAAACTGTTGTTTACGTAATATTGGAAGTAACAGATTTTTTCATGCTAATTTCATTGCATAATAAGTAAAACATGATGAAAGGGAAAGCCGAACGTGCATAAATTGAAAATTGGTATTAAATAGGAGTTGAAATCCTCTACAGCCTTGTTTTTGTATTAGCCATTAGTCATCTCCTAAAGGCATTCTGTCCATCTTGTAGAATATGCAAAGTGTGATAATGAAAAAGGGAAAAGGCTTTCGGCTTATAAAAGGAAGAGAAAGTACTTTCCCTCAGATTTTCTGGTTGTCTGACAAAGTCAAAAAGTAATTTGATTCTGAACACACCCTAATTTTAAATACGACGAAAGCAGATTTTAAACTTTTTTAATTTTTCGTTGACCGTGCAAAAAATTAATTAGATGGAGGGATTTAAGATTAATTCTCCTTCGGGGTTTCTCTCTGGTGATGACTATGAGCTTTTAATTTTAATAAATTGACCAAACTAAGTCCAGTTTTTAAATTATTCACCCGTGCGTATAAAACCTTTCCTCTGTAATAATAACGGGAAGAAATGAAGTTTCTTACGAGGAAGATGTCAATGTCAGCGCAAAAAATTCCAAAATTTTGTATCATGTTGAACAAAATTCTTATAATGGATCACCGGTTGATTTCACACAGGATTAACTTCCACCCAAAAAGAAATCTCAACTCCTGACATGACAAATTCATTGATCGGTTGGATGGATATGGTGGTTATGCTTTAAAAGAGTTGTGTTTAGAGAGAGATGACGATGAGGATGAAGGGTACAACTGGTTATTTTCTTCAGAGTTCTCTAATGTTATTGTGAGTTTGCTTTCCAGGTTTTTCTCCGAGAGAGATTTAGAGAAAGGAAATCTCATTTGAAGTCACCCTCGACTAACTTTTATTCTTGCAGCAGTTGATTATTATTATGTCTGGGAAAATATATAGCGTTTGTGCATGACTTTTTAGAGACCCGTAAACAACTACAATATCGTAATCATAATCAGGACAAAATAGTCCCAAAAGTTTTTTTTCTAGTGGAAGAGAGGATTTTACTAGGTGGCCTATTAATAAAATACAGCGGTTTATTTTCCACAATGATTATGTTGATAGAAACAGCCGTGCCTGGTCTCGATTTTTCAAAAGAGAGCAAAATCCACAGTTTTGTCAAAAGGTATAAAAACCTTAGTAAACAGGGTAAAGTCAGAGATTCTAAAGGTTTTTCAGATATTTTGTTGATATGCCTGTTGAAATGACATTTTTTATTTACCGATACGATCACGGTCACAACCACCTAGTCAATATCTAGAATAAATAGAGAAACGGTTTTATATGATTTGGATTGCTTTTTCGGGGTGGGGAATACTGCCCACTCTTAGGTTCCTACTGGTTTCGTGTTGTCCTTAACAGCAACTGCTGCTGGATTAAGTAGTAATAGAAGTATGCAATAATAGCAAAAATAGGAGCAATTTTCAATATAGAAAGTTAAGATCAATGCTATTGAGATTCAAAATGGAGGAAGTATCGGAGCAATTCAAAAAGAACAATTTTCCCGCTCCCCTCTGCTCATTTTTTGCTTTCTCTTCGCAACAAAATACATTTTATTTTCGTATGAAGAAGTAAATACGGCGTGTAATGGTCATTTTCATGACGTGAGCTAATTTTTTAATTTTAATTGTGGAACAAGAGGAAATAAAGTAAATTGAGGGACGTTTTTTCATACTTCCATCCCAATTGAACATCTCGAGAGCCTCAACCATTTCCAATAAAGTTTGCGAAGGAGTAATTATCAAAGAAAGTTAATAGTTGGGGAGAAAGCTGAAGATTTCTTCCACATATTTTGATTTTAAAAAATATTTAATTCAGATCTTTTCCCGCCATTTTGTAAAGCTTTAAGGTCAACATAGATAAGCTTTAGAAAGTACATCAAAGCCTTTGAAATGTTTGCCTTTTCCAGTTGTAAGGAGAAAGCGCGGTTTTTCACAGAAGTGTAATAAAGTGTTACGTTTTGGGCTTTACTAGTGAGTCCAGCAGTGCGCCACGACTACCACCCGAGTCGTATTCCTAATCCATGATTACAGTTTAACATAACTCACATTTTTCTACAAAAGAGGATAAAAAATGATATGCTTTTATGCTCTCTACATTTTCCTAGTTTTTTGTAGAGATTTTGTATCCTCGGCGGGGGAACACGTATCAAAATGGATTGAGTGAATTGAGAAAAAGCAAGTGCGTCACAGTTACTCACACCACAGAGTAAAAAACTGTAGTAAAATAGTAAAAGAAAGTTTTAACGTAACTGTTACAACTCAGAGTGAATAACACACAGTGCAATCATCTGCAAATAACTCTTGGAGAGAGAGAATGATGGAGGAATGGAGTATTTGGAGGAAAGTCAAACAAAAGCGTTTAGCAACATTGGCAGAGGAGCAGAAACGGAAATGGAATAATAAAAAATGGGGGATATTCCTTCGAAACAGGTAGTGAAAGCTTTTTTTCTTTTTTATATCAAAAGATATTTTCATTCTTCTTACCCAGATTTAGACCTCGGTGTTGCATGTTTAGGGTCAATTCGTTTCCCATCCAGCATGTGGATTGGAACCCCTAAAACCCGCGGCACCGTCCCAGCGTCGTTAAATGTGATGAAACCAAAACCACGGCTTCTCTGAAATACAGATAAATACATAAAAAGAAATATGCATGGATTACGGAATGTAATGGAGGAGGAAAAAGCTAAAAAAACGGGGAAATATATGAAAAAGTTTCTCGTGTTTTGTTTCCTTGTGTATAAAAATGTCACGAGTGAAACTCTTGCATCATTCGTGGGATACGTTTGGGAAGGAGGATGGAATGTTTTTCTAGCTTTTCCTCCGTATTTAAATAAAAAAATTAGGTATTTAATAAAAAAGATCATATTCTTACAATATCAGTATTAAAATCAAATTGTGGAATAAAAACGGAAATGAAATTAATTAAGATATTGAGGAAATGTTAAGTATATTTTAAGCATTTTTTAAACGGCATTTAATTATTAAAGAGGGGGTATAATTACAACGGACTTAAGGGTTAAAAGTAATTTATTTTTGTTTTAGGTAGGTTGTGTATACCTGTGTTATGGGATCTTTCATTACGAGAACGTCCGTAACGGACCCAAATTGTGAGAAATAGTCTCTCAGCTTTTCAGGCGTTGTTTGCCAACTGAGGCCTCCAACAAAGAGTTTGTTTTCATAGCCAGACACGCTCCCGTTGGAAGCTGTGGTGTTCCCAACGCTGGGTGAGGATCTTGCTGAGTTGTCATCCCCCGCCCCGCCCCCACCTCCTTGAATCACGCTCAGTCCATTTTCCAGTGTGAGCCCATTGATTGCTGCGGCACTGTCCATTGCTATTGGCTTATCTATAAACATTATGCAATACACAATTTTTTTAAATATGCAAAATTATTATCCAATTTAGAAACTATGCAATGTGCATGCGCTTGGTGCAAAGTTTTTATGCTTCTGATTTGCCAAAAATGGATTTGATAGTATTACGTAATTATTATGCTTAAATAAAGTAAAAATACTCACAATTGTTCAAGAACCAAGAGGGAGGTTTCAACGTATAGAAGTTCATTGCAAGAACAGGATTTTAATCAAGTGGAGACCAACGAGGTATTTGTTTTTGTTCATTAACACGGTAATTAATAACGAGAACAGTTTCTTATGCTTTCACAACTCTCATTTTAAACAGCACAAGGCAAACTATGTATATTTCACTTAAACTGGAAAATCTTTTCCCTAAAATTAAAAAGTAAGTTTTATAATTAATTCAATAATGTTGTGTAATCTAAAAAATCTATCAGAATTTTGTATTTGCTATAAATTGGTGTTTAAAATTATCAGGATTAAAGCCTTGGAAAATTATAAACCATATTGCATATTGAAGATGTGCTCCAGATTAATACTTAAGGATCTTGGTAATAAATGAAATTAAGAGATAATAAAAGCTATTTGATTTGATTGATTTGATTTGAAGAGAGATTTAATTAGCCGAAGAAAATTAATACTTTTTAAGCAAAAGTTATTTTTAAAGGAAAGTCATGCCGTCACAAGAATTTAGAAAGGAGACTAAAGTCATTTTATACATGCTGTATCTAAAAGCTGTCCTTGTTCTGAAGAAGAATAAATCGGTTTTGTAATGTATGCCAAGCTGATTAATCGGTTTTTGGTTAGTATGAGTTATGACGCCTGTGTTCCTCCTCCTCTCATTTCCCTCGTTTTTTAAAGATTTATCATAAAACTCGCTCTCTCCTTCCTCCTGTCATAATAATCAAGAAAATGACAAAATTGAATCACAAGCAAAACTTTAAATTCTTGGCTTTCTTATTTTATTAGACATTATTAAATTAAAGTTAGTTTAATTATCGTATGCTTTAACATTTTTCAGAAAAAAGGCAGCAAACAAAATTAGTTGTCGATAATATTATAAAGACGAAACAGAAATGAAACTGTGATAGGACTAATCAACCTCGTTGTAAACTTCCATCAAAGAAATACACAACAAAGCCCTTCTGGTTTAGATTCCAGAAGGGAGCTGCAATGTCTGTTTCTATGTGGTTTGAGTAAGGCCGAGTCTACAACATGTATTCACCCTGGAAGCTTCATACTTTTCAAGTTCCAACGGTATTACACTCTCACTCCACACATGCCTCTATATTTCCCATTACGCTTCCACCTTAAAAGTTTTGTGTTACGCGTTTCTAACCTGACCTAACCTAACCACTCAAAAGGAAAACAATCAAGTTATTAATATTCCAGCTCGTGTTCCTAATTACTTCTCGATAGGGATAGTGAATACATTGATAGCCAAATGAAGTTTAGGCTGAAGTAGGAAAGCTTCCAGTTTATATCGAGTAGATAGCAGCGGATCATCAACCTTACTTGAACCCAACCGTTATAATTTAGCTGTTTTAAGAAAACTTCAAGAAAAAAGTGCATTTAAAGCAAAACCACGATAAAAATATAATTTCCATGTTATACAATCCTCGAAAAAAATGATTACAGACATTATTATATCATCATCGTCTTTTTCTTTCTGTCCAACTTCTTTTCTTTAGTTTTACTTTCGGCTAAAAAGTTTCCTCTCAAAAGCATGTTTTTCTCCACTGCCAAGCTATTTTTATACGGTTTAGCTGGTGAAAAATATATGTAACTATTAATTACATCAAGAAACTCTCTTCTCTTGTGGGTCTTCCCTGCAATAAATATAGCGGGCGGGAGTAGAGTTTGAGTAGTTTAAGCGAATTAGAATTGCCTATGAAATGGATATTATGATGTACATAAGATATGCAAAGTTTTCTATTTCTTTTATAGTAATCGTAACGCTCTCATTTAATTATGAGAAAATGTCAGCATCATCATCATCACAGAAAAAAACTGTCGTGGAGTGATTCACTTGAAAGGAGGACGCGTTTTCTCCGAGAAAAACAGCTGCCGTTGTGGCTCCTCCGTTTTCAGATGCTCTATGAAATATATCTGGCTATGGTTTAAAAAACTCAAAAAAGGAGAATCCTCTGATTTTTTACGTAATGTCTCTCTTTTTTCTTTAATCGCGTACTTTTTAATAGATAAAAAAGAGTGTGGTCTGGGTGGCGGTGGAAAAGGCTGGTGGTGTGCTTCCTTTTACAAAGTTTTATGATGGTGAGGAGGACGAGGATGGGAGAATTTTTTAGAGCAGCTGAACCTTTACAATATCGCGTTTCCACTCTCTCTCTCCAAGTCCATCATAAACTGTGTAGTTCCTGTCATTTTACAAGATTATGTAACAAATATTAAACTTTTTTGAAAGGGAATGTTCCTTGCTCCTCTTCCGCTTTTTTGACAAGGGAATCGTTGATTATAAGCTTATAATGACAGAACATATGCAAAGTTTAAAATTTCCAGAATTATAAAAATTGAGTAAATACGTATAAAATTGCACGCACAGTATCATCGCAACACATTTGAGTGGGTGCGAGAGATATCAACGTGAATTAGACAAGTTTTTTTGGAAACGTGACATTAGCGAAGAAAATCCGATAAACGAGTGCCTGTTAAGGATCTTTTTAAAGTGGGACTCTCTCTTTCTTTTTGCGATGGTGTTGATAATGAAGAAAAGATGAAAAAAATGAGTAAAATGGAATATAAAAAGGAGGTGAAAGTTCTTTTGAATTTTAAATGAATTGCTAAATGAACAAAAAGCTTTTTTGCAAGGTTTTTAAAATTAAGGTTTAAGAACAAGACTGTAATTACTGTGAAAGTATTCGGCTACTTGAAAGTTTGAAGAAGAGACAAAGTTTTATTGGATAGGAAATCGACAAGGGGAAAAAAGTAGGAGGAAGAGCATTTCTCAGGTTTCTCTGAAAAATATACGGTTTCACTTTGCCCACCTTTTCAAATATTATTTTGCATTTCCTCTTCAAAGCAAACGCATTTCTGCATAAAAAACTGTTTACAAGATACGGTTGAAGAGAAGGAGCTAATCTAAAACAAACGAGTTATTCTATTTCCTATTTTTCTCCTATTGAGAATTAATTTTTCTTCTCTTCCCTTAATGTACTAATCCTGTTCGGTTAGTCTCAAGGGATTCGGAGCGCTCGTGTTTTTTTGGCAGCTTCCTTTTTAATAATAAATGCGCTTTTTTCATTATTAAACGACTACGTATATTCTGAAAAAGTGGAGGAGGCTTTGATAGATTTTCTACGGAAACAGGTTACCGTTCCGTTACAATAATTAACAAGGTTCCGTAGAAAAAACCTGGATATCAATAGATTTCATGATAAATCACTTTTCATAATGATACCTGGCTTTTTTATGAGCGTTACTCTTGTTACGCAATAATAATAATAGTATAGGTATGCTTTAGTTTTTCATATGATTTACTTTACTTGCAAGCCATGCACATGCATTTTTTATAGAAATAACAAAGAAAAATGAGTATTAAAACAAAAAACTTACTTTTTCTTATAAACAAATGAATTTTCATACGGAAAGAGTGAGGAAAAGGAAACTACTAAATTATTTAGCTTTTTTACCCTTTTCTTTCTCACAAAGATAGAAAAAAAGATTATTTTATAAAGTTTAAAATAAAAGTTGTTTTTAAAAAGCACTATAAAAGAATGATGGCACAGAAAACACCAATTTACAACACTATAAAGGTAATTGGAAGAGCACAGGAAGGAGTAAAAAGAATAAACCTTACTTAAAAGAAGGGTGGAGCTTCATTATTTAGATTTTATCACTGACGAAGACAAAGTTTTAAATCTATTTTTGCTAATATCGCTAATTGCTAACCAACAACGTTGTCATTATCTGATCATTATCCTCTTAAAAGATAACACTGTTATTTAAAAGCAATTTCGAAATCTTCCGATCCGTCTTAGGCTTTTCTTTTGAAAGGATCACTCATCATCATTGGTAAATAACACTGGTTTGGGCACACACACACAGCCTGAAGTGACAATGATTGAACAGTTTTTTCCCTTCAACCGTTCAGTAATAAAAAAGAGGGCAAGTCAATACACACAGTCAATATTCTGAAATGAACAGCGGCCGACCTTGTTTTTACGGGGAGAAAAGCACTAAAAAATAAACATTTTTTCACTGTGATCACAGATCAACACTTTATTACCACAAATTATTTGTTTTAAAGCGTTTTTAAATGAAGGGGAAAAAAGCAAAGATGAAGAACTGCCGAGAATGAATGGAATAGGAATTTAAGGCTTGAAAAAGCGTGGAGACGAGTTCAACTTCCGTTTTCCTCGGTGGAAAGCACGCTGCTAACTGATGAACATTTTGGGATGTGTCGCAGACTAGAGGGAAAACGGGCAAGAAAACAGCAGGGAAATTGGGAAGAGAACGGTTATGATGACGGTTGCTTGTACGTTTTTCCTCCTCCAACAACTCGCAACTCCGGTTTCTTACAAAACGGCAGAAAAATAGTATTTGAGAAAAATAATACTTTTTTTTCTCTTACCGTTTTTTGAAAAGGGAGCTATGCCATGCAATGCCACATGCATTTCACTGTCAGATACACTCTTAAGATAAGCTTGAGATCCTTTTTTGATTTTGCACACATCTCTGGCTTATTGCCCAATATGTTTCCTATCTAAATATTAGAAAATGAAGCAATTTTCTAATAAAAATTGGAGGGGGACGTGAGAAGCACAGTGGAAAAGGCGAGAAAGTCTTCCTCGTGTAATCCTTTGTCTTCCCTTATTGCAATTGAAACTTTAGGAGCAACTATATTTTTCTTAGGTAATAGCTCTCTCTTAATCTAAATCCCTGAGTCTTTTAAGCAAGAGTGGATAAAATATGAATGGAAAATAGAGACTGTCCTGGGCCCTGTTTAAAGTTAAAAAGAAATTAGTGAAAAAATAATGAGGTGAAAGAGTACTTTGATGGTGGTGGCCGTGGTTTTTTCGGTTGATGAGGGTAATGCTGGAAAAAGAGTGGTGGTGGTGGTGGAGGCATAAATCATCCTCGTCATCACAACCACCACCACCCTCGTCTTAAATGGGGTTTGAGAGAGGAGCCAGCAGGAAGCATTTTCCAATTATTTAAAAAGGAAGTTTATTTGGGATTCCGAGATTTTGGGAGCAGCAGGTAGTCGCGGGACAACATCCGATTAGTAAATTAATACAGAACAAGCACTTAAATCTTAAAAGCTGAGTTTCCTTTCTGTAATTAAAGTCTTTAAAATGTTAAAAATCAATTTATTGAATTTGAGAAACATTTTGCAAATTGCAAATCGCATTGCGTAAAAGAAAGAGTATTTTTTGCTTTAGGTAAGAATATAATTAAAATAATTAGTTTAAATCCTGGAGAAAAATGGTTTAAAAAATGCAAAAGAGAGGCGTGAACAAGATCATCCTGAAATTTTGTTTCGTGTTTTTCTTTTAAAAGTTTTAAGCATGTGTTAACTTTTAAAGGTTTTTTTTAAAACAAGGATCTTTTTCCTTTCGTTGTTCTCAAAAGTTTTTTGTACACGGTGCCCATATTAAATATAAAGTGTCAGGAGTCATGAACTTTTTTCATGCAAATTTAAATGCAGGGTTAACTTTTAGCAATGAATTGTTTCTCTCGTTCTGCTCGTGTCTGTGTGGGCAACTGTTTCTATCCCTTTTGGGAGAAAGTTATTCAGGAAGAAGAATGCAGAGAGAAGTCCTCTCTTCAAGAGAATAGCTCATGTGGACGAATAAAAACTCGTTCTACACGGAAGTGAGTAAAGAGGACAAAATAAATCTTGTTAAAAAGAAACACTTTTTACTCTCTGTTTGGTCTGTGAGGAAAAGCAGGCTTTGTCTTTCAATAACAAAAAGTTTAAGAGAAAGTATTTTTTAGTAAATGAATAAGCAGAGTGAATGGGTGTTTATAAAACGCATTCTTTTTTGTTCTGGTTAAAAACCAAAGAGGAATGAGAGGTTGGAAGAGGAAAAGTGAAACAAGTTTGGAACTCATTTTTTGGTTTCCTCTATCGTCATCATCTCCTCATCATCATGCCATTTACCTAAGGGCATAAAATATAAAAATAAATATATAACCTGTCATATTTGTATAGAAAAAATAGTTGTCGTCAACCTGTCACTGAAAAAGAGTTGAAGAAAGTGCGGAGAAAACGAGAACTGGGGAAAATAGTGATCGATTCAGTTTTATTTTTGGTGTTGTTTTCACAGCGATATGTACACGCAAAGGAGGAAGGTGACGCCGGATTTACATATTTTTAAACTTAGACCTGAAATGATTATGCGTTCACCGTCATCTTTCTGTTTGTACATGACACGGTATCAAATACTATGGCAGGGCACCAACCCTTCCCTTTCTTATATTTTAACAAGAAAACGATGAAGACGGTGAAAAGGGAGTGATGAGTTTCGTTGATACTTGAGGAGACATACGGTGAAGAAGGGGAAAATGAGAAGTGAAGAAAGAGAGAAGGAGAGGAGAGAGCTCAATTGATTTTAAAGAGAAAAGTGAAAGAGAGGATGATGAAAAGATGAGGTTATTGAATAACTTTTCTGCAAGAATGAAGAGAGAGAAAGGAGGAGATATATGTGTGTTCATTTAGCTTCAGAGTTCAAACTTATAAAGACTACCTGGACGGCTATATCAAGAATTTATATAGTTTAAGTGTCGTTCTGATTGTGTTAAGGGAGGTGAAATTAACCTCACTGTAGAGTCAGCAGGATGGGAAATACAATTTGGGAAAAGTTAAAAAGGTGATTGGAGTAATTTTATTTGGTTGAAAGAACTGGAATAAATGTTAAACTATCCGTTGCAAATTAACCGGCATGATTTTATTTTTCATGTAAATATTTTGCATTAAACGTCATTTACCATGCGAATATAATAAAATTAACGAGGAAACAGAAGAGTAAAAATAGTAGTAGTAGAAAGAGACAAAATTTGCATAATTTAATTTTGCACACAATATTTTTATGCAGTCAGGTAGAGTGCTTACTTCATATAAAGAACCATATTTGAATTAGTAATTTTATGTAATACAGGATGTTTCCTCGTAAAGAGAAATATATTATTTATAAAACAATAGAAGTTTAAAACCATGTAAGTTGACCCCCTCCGTAAAAGTTTCACTAAAATCAATCTTCCCTGCTTTGGTATCCTCCAGCGAGAAATAACGGAAGAAGGAATGCTCGGTTTCTAGAAGAAGCTCCTCCACTCCTCTCATTTCTTACGTAGAGTCATTGTCGTTGATTTTGTGGTAACAATTTGAACTATGGGTTCTGTATGCTCTTGGGGATACTTTTTCTAAAAGGATCATTCCCGATGATGACGAGATAGAACGATAAGCAATGAACAATAAAGAAATATTGCAATCACATCAAACTTTCGCATTAAACGTAAATTGCATTTTGTGGGGAAATACCTGCAAGAAATGGAGAGCAGCCAACCGTTACAACAGCGTATGGATCTTTTTTTAGAAAATTTATCACATAAATCAATAAGCTCTGATTATATGAGAAAAAGTGATCAAAATTGTTCCCGTAATAATCCCCTTTTATTTAATCTCTCAGAGTATAAAAGCGGTTGTGATATGAGAAAGATGAAGTTGGGAATTGCCATTCATCACCTAAATTACCTTTCAAAGAAAAGGTTAAAAGTTTTAATCAAACTGTTTTGTTAATCGTGTGTGTACCTCTTTCTAGTTTATATTGTTTACTGTTTTTTACACATTTTTAAGCTTCTAACAAAAGGAATGTAGTAAGGTAAAAAGTTATGCATTGAATAACTTTGTCGATCCTCATTCCACCGGTTTCTCAGATTCATGTGGAATTTACAAGGCTTCTTTTCATAAATAATGGTAAATACACACGTGGCGTAATAATACCCGAGTTATCCAAGCGTGCTAGTCGTATTTTTTCCTAATTACGAAATGAAACAAAGTCAAAAGTTGTGAGGGGAACAAGCAATGGTTAAACTGCTGGGTTGTGTGAAGAAGAGCTTGGAAAAAGTCATTGACAAGGATTACACCTTGTTCAAAAGTTGGAAGAATAGTTCATACTCATAACTTGAAGTTTGGGCTACAACTCCGGGATTTTTCCAACAGAAACGATAGACCCGATGGACTAGTTGGCGGGTTGGATTCTAGGTAAAATGTCCTAAACACGTCATATGAATGCATTCTGACGGAATCCATTTTGTCTTTAAAATTTTTTGTCTGAATTTTGTGTTTACTCTTCTCTGCTTTTTGTTTTTGAGGGAAGTTTTTAATGGGAAAATTGGAAATTGTATTGATCAAAGCAAAGGGAAAGGACAGAAAAAAGGCCTTATTTGCATTTTAACATAAAAAAATTAAGACAAAATGGTTTTCATATAATATTTCTTCATGCAATTTGCCCTTAGGATAAAGAATTAGGATAGTATCATTTAGACAAATAACCGAATTGCATGTTTTAAGATAAAAAAATTTAAGACAATTGGCATTCGAACAGCATAAATTCAAACAATTTACACACACTAACGGGTTGCACCCTCCCGAAAATATTTTTCACCTTTTGCGTAGTTATTATCCCCGTTGTATTAACTACTGACCAAACAAAAGGGCTTTTTACTTGCTTGGAGGCATGGAAAATATAAAAAATGTCATCAAACTCCTTTGAAGTGTAGTATTTCATTTAAAATTTTGCTTTTTTCCATTTTTTAAAACAAATACTTCAATTTTAGACAAAACAAATTTTTTCAAATAAATTTCACACATGAGTTAGCGCAGGCGATTGTGGGAAGCGATGTTTGTGTATATTTTAGCAAATTGAATTATTTAATACCAGGTAAAATATCATTAAGGATAAAAACTCATTTAAAACGGCAAAACAAAGCCAAAGCTAGTGATTGCGTAATTTTTTTCCGCAGAATTTTCTCTCCCACAGGGAAAATATTTTAACTTTGCCGAGTTTTGTGAAGAGAGGAAAGAGAATCCTTTCAAAAGTCCACCTGTCATCAACCTCGTCGTCAACATCACTGTCATCAATTATCTTCGTCATCCTCACCATGATAACTTCCCGACTTTCAATGGTTTCTTTCTCTTTTTCCTGGGAAAACTTTTTCCAACTTTTCCAAATCATAATGATTGTTAGCGATACTGTAAATTAGAGAATTTTGGCTTCGCTTTGGAAAATTCTGATGATTGGGATGATATCTCTTGTTGTCTTTTATTAAGATAATTCAGAACTGGATAAAATCCTGCTTTCTAAGAGAAAATACTTGGTAAATATTCATTCTTGTCAAAAGAAAGCTCTTAAAATAGACTAGTTGATGTTTAGGTGAAAAAAATCTGTCTAAATTACACTTTTTACGGGGTTTTCCATACCTTTACGAATCCAAAGTAAATCCGTGTTTATGTAAGTGCTGAGAAAAGAACGAAATGTATAAATTACCTTTTTATTTTCTAAAAGAAAAGGGCTTTTATGTTTGGAATAAAATCTCAGGTCATTTTCTATAGGTGACATGGAAACAATTTCTTGAAATGATGATACACTCATAAAAAGGGGGTTTTTGTTGGCTCAATAATCTCCAGTAATAATAAATTGAAGAAATGTAAAATAAAGCCACGTCAGCTTCTCTCTTTGTTCAGACTTTGGCTAGTGAGAATTATTTTTGAAGGGAATATTTAATGTGAAATACATCCCGTTTTCTACTTCTCTCATTGCCCCGCATGGTAAATTTTGTTAGAAAAGGTCTAATAAAATACGAAGATATCAATTCCTAACTCCTTGTCCCATTATAACTTATTCATTAGTATAATAATGGAGGAAATGAGCTTATCTTTCTACACAGAGAGCATCTTTGGAGCATCTTCAAGTCTTTTCTTTTGTAAGGCTACAACGTCAGTTGAGAATATTATTTTCGAGATTCTTTCACAAAAAGGAAAGAAAAAGAGTTTTTCTTCTCACGTCGAATCTTGTTAAATCTATACAAATGGAGAAAATAGACAGAGAAAGGAGAAAGACACGGGAATAATGTGCATTTACCTATGAAAACTATTATGATGAGGATGAGAGAGCAGAGTCCGTGTTACAAACACGAGCACGAGCCAAACTATGAAATGAAGAGGTGCAATGGAGGGTTGAAGATTGGAAAGTTTAGAAAGGTGGAATAAAAAGATACGTAGTTTTTCATACAAAGTTTACTCTCAGAGAATGATATACAATTGCGAGTTATTTTTGTTTAGTAATATTTGTCGAACAACTTCTTTCTACTACTTAATTCCTTTATTGTTATTACACAGCTTTGCTTCTTTAATAATAAAAATTTACAAAGCTACACGATAGTAACGACCTGATATCGGCATTCATTAACTATCAAGCCAAACAACGATTGGTCGTTAAAGTATCCCGGCTTTTGCTTTTTGACTTGTAGTTTTTAATTTTTTGCATAAAATTTACAATATCAGCAAGTTCGATAGACAGTACAAAATGAAGATCGATAAAAGGCCTTAACGGTCTTTATTTGCAAGGCACGTGGCTATTTTTTTAGCTTTTGGAATCTAGCTCACAGAGATATTTACTGAGAAAGCGGAAGGCGTAAATGGAATGTGTTTACTTAAATTTTAGTTAATTTTAATGCTTGTGTACATTTCAATAAGAATTTAATGCTAAATTACCCTATTTTTAAACGCCTTCTCATAATTCCTTTACAAAGTCGGTGTATTTTCAGCTGTACTGGAAGCGACTTGAAATTCTAAAACAGATTGTGATAATTGACCGTTAATAAATTAATACTACTCCAATCACAGTTTCTTTTTGATAATTTTCCTCAGCGAGTAGGTAGAACAAAGCATAAACTGAGCGCGTGTTAGTGTTAAAAGAATATTGGTAGTTTTTGATATTTCCTCTGAAAAGTCTTCTTTGAGTTGTCCTTCTTTGTCTTAATTCTTTTCAATTCACCTTCTTTGAAGTCGTTTTGGGTACTATGCGACTCTAGTACTTGAGAAAAAGTAAAACAAGGTAGAAACAAGAGTGGAAGCTGTGTGCTTGAATAAAACGGGTGTTTATGCAGAAGCACAGATTGAGTAACCTGGAGACTAATGTAGAAAGCGTAGGAAGTGTACAAAGTAAATTATCGTCATTATTGTTAAATATTATTTCCAAGGAATAAGAAAAAGGTTTGCTAAATTCTTGCACAATGTGTTTTTCATTCTGAAATTTTAAAAAGAGTTGTTCCAGTCGTCTGTCGCCACGGCAATAACAATGGAAAGTAACAGAAGGTAAGAATAAATATAATAACTATGGAGTTACTTAACTGCAGTTAAGTTTTACTTGGAGAGGAAGTTCCGCTGAGGAACAAGGTGATATACTGACAACCTGCTTTCTTTGTTTGAAGCTTTTATTGACAGATGTTGCTCCATATTATTCCCTGCCACCTCCCTTTTGTTTCCCAGAATTGAAGAACGAGGAAAATAATTCTTTAAAAACATCTTTCTCTTTGAAGCTTGTCATTTTTAAGAAAGCTGTTTTGTTTGCTGCAGTGAGCAATAATCATAATAATAATGAGCTTGACATTATTCACCGTTCCACTTGAGAAGTCTTGGGAGAATAACGAGCATGTTTTCTTATGCAGAATGTTTGAATTACAAATGCTTTCTTTTTTATTATTCCAAACGTTGTGGCCGGGTTTTTTCTTATTTTTGAGCAGAGGAATGAACAAAGCTCCAAGTCCTCCGCCTGGTGGCAAAGGATTAAACTTTTCCCACAATTTCCCTTTCTCTTTTTTTCCACTTTTCTCCGTTGTATTAAACCATGTGCCTTTTCAATTGCAATGCAATTTATGCAATAAAAGAAGTTACTTTTTAAGAAAAACAGTTTTTGTACAGTCCTGAACATTCAAGATGGGAGCAATATCCTTCGTGTTTTCCCCCTGGGAGAATAAATCCACCGTATTGAATTCGTTAAATTAAAAATAAATTTTATTCTCGATTCTGGTTCCCTTTCGGGAATATTTGGATTGAAATATGATTTTTAATTTTCTTTGGAATTCCTAGTTGTAAAAACTGGGAGAAACTCTGATTTACTGGGGTTTTATGAGAAGAGGTCACTTTGATCAGAAAGAGTTTTTATTCGAAAAAAGGAATAATCATTTTTAGGATTGCTCATATGTTAACATGCTTTTGTTGACGTAATTATGTTGCATAAAAGCCGAGGTTTTTTCCTCCAACCTCCAATTATGTAAGAGGAAAATATTAATCTTTTTTGTTATTGCGAAAGTCATTCTTTTTTATCATTTTTCCCTGGTAAAAGAAACCCGTGCATGATGATTGTTATATTATTGTTGACCTGGGATGGGAATCGAGGGAGTTATTTTTGTGTTTTACAACCACTCAACCTAATCGTTCCGAAAGTAATCATCTTTCTTTACGACCTACAAGAGAAAGCTGGGAACAAGGGTTCCATAAACCTGGGAAACAACCCTGGGTTAAAGAAATACCAGGATTATGCCAGTTTCAAGCGTGTTTGCTCAAACATTATTTGACTTAAGTGGGGAGTTTTTGGAGTTTTATATGCAAGTATGATATACTTCGGGTAGAAAGATAATAAAATGATTAATTGCAAATATAATTGCTCAGGTTTTTTACAACCAAATTATTTTTATTGTGGTTTATGGTTTAAGAATTCCAAAGGTAAAATAACAGGTTAATTACTATTAAAAAGTTAATTATGCTTATAAAATTGTTTATGCTCTAGGTTTGGAAAGGTAGTTTATTTTTATGTACAGTAAAAAATTAAAATGAACTTTATTGTCGTCTTTATCACTGAACAAGTCTTTTTATTGACAAGAATAGATCATTTTCTTCACCGCCAATGCTATCACTCTCAGCAATCAACTTCCGGTTTTTAGAAGACGATGACGACAATGTCAGATAACAAAGTGAGTTTAAAATCGATTTTGAAGGCTGTTCCTCTGCCACCTCCACAACCAGCAAAAGTCTGTCACAAGAGGAAACTTTCTCATTTTTTTAGAAAATAAGTAACAAAGAAGAATAACAAGCCTTGGGAAGAAGGGGACAAAGGAAAGTAACATTTTGTGTTAGAAAAGTGTACACATGTGAGAACAACTGAATATTATTTCGTAATACAAAAGCTGGGTTTTTTAGGGAATGTGATGTGATCGGAAAATAAATTTACATAGATTTGATGATTTCAAATAACTTGCAGCGTTTCACATCAAAAGTTTCTCATAATATAGCTCCTCATGTGGAACCGGCACAAGAACATGGGCTTTCTTCCTCAGAGAAAATGTAACGAGAAAAATGCAAAAAGAAAGTAATTTATGGTCAGGGATTGGCAAATGCAGTATTTTTGGTTTCATATAGATTATATTTTGACAAAATTTTGTTTGTTTATTTAAATAGAATATAATGTGTCTATTCTGTAATGTTAGCATTGAGTATTAATAATTAATAATAATAATTTATTTAATAATTGCGCACACAGATCTCTAAATCTACAATTCTACTAAAAAAATAGTGTAAATCTTGACGCTTCGTTTAGCATATATCTATACACTCATTCTCTTTGTCTCTTTGTATATATACTATATACTAATATTAGTAACGTGTATATTTATATCAATAAAAAATAATTTAACTTTATTTAAAAATTGGTGAATTTGATAACCCCTGTTTAACTACAGTTATATATACAGTATAAATATTGCATTTTTCTTAAAGGTTTACCAGATACATGCAGACTGTGAATAGATTCCTTTCCAGTGGAATAAAGCGGAAGTACACAATCATGCTCCGAGAATAAAATACCTTAAGACCATAAACTACGAGCTTTCTGCGTTCAGCCGTTATATAAGCATAGCAACAGCCTTGCGTTTCTCCATGAAGAAATGGAATATTGACAGAAATGGTGGTTTTCTAGGCATTATTCTACGCGTTCTCTTCTTTCTTTTGCTGGTCAGACAGGAAACAAAGTACGTTATATACTCTCTACTCCGTGAGTGAGAAGTACACGCCGGCGCTTGTCCCAGCCTTTCTCCCACAAAAACATTGTTCACTTTCCTTTCCTCATTTCCTCTCTTTCCCAACTGGTAAAACATGGGATGTATCACTCACGCGAGCCAACATTGCCACTTTCTTATGCAATTTTATCCCTTTTTCTTACACTATATATACATGCTGGAGTATTGAGAGTATTTCATTATATAACAGATCACAGAGTAAAAACAGAGGAACAATACGCAGCTTTCCAAAATGTTGTCTTCCCCTCTTTTTTCCTACCCTTTCTTCGTCATGATCGATTTGGCAACTTTCCCGTTGCAGCACTTCTGGAAACTATGGAGGGAGTGCTCGAAAAAACTTTCTATCGTGGTTTTAATACAGCGGATGCTAGCTTTTGTTTTCCCTCTCTCGTTTGGAAACAAGAGTGAGATGGAGGAAAATGCTGAGGAGGAAGAAAGGAAGAAGAAGTGGATGTATAGATTTTTATTTCAGTTGTTGCGGCGGTGGTGGTGGTGGCACTGCTCCGTGCTTTTTTATGCCTCCATTTTTACCGTTTAAAGAACGCATCCCATGATCGTATAAAAAATACAGAGAATACATTATTTTGGGCTATTTAGTTAGAAATCCTCCTCATATTCTCTCTATCCTTTCATTTCTCTTCATTTTACTTTCTCCATCCGCTCCCACGACAACTCTTGCTGCAACTCCTCCAGCGTTTTTATTTACATTAAAGTTTTTTAACCTCGGATATAAAACCGTTAATTACGTAATTTCAAATGTAATTAAAAAAAGTGGGTTTAAAAAGTGATGTGAAAGTGAAATTGTGAATTTTTGTGAGTTGAAAATGGTTGGAAGAAGGTGGTGGAAGGAATTTTGGTGGAAGGATGCTCCCCCATTGTTGCTAAGTGAAATTCTAAAGCAAAAATGGAAGCAAATTCGAGATTAATTTCTGTTTTAAATTTCACACTGCAAAATTATTGCACATTTATTCGATAGCTTACGTAATCTCACTTATTCTTTAACGTTTTCAATTTAAAGCAGCAACAATTTAAATGTTTGAAAGTTAACTGTCTTTAACATTTTGTTTTAAATTGAAGACGTTAAAGTTGATCACGATCACACACAATAAACTATTATGTAATTAAATATCTTTGCACTGTTACTATCTTCACTATCGTAATTATGTAATCTCAATAAAATATCGCACAATTATTTAATACTGTAATTTAATCTTTCTCTATTATTTACTAATCACTCTAAATAAAACTGCACATCGCGCACTATTTCTATAAATGATCTATTATATCTTGCACAGTATTTTCTTCTTGAAATTTTTAAATGTTTTCAGCTCTTCTGTAAACTCTCTGGGGATTCTCGTCTACTTTTGTATTGCACTAAAATGCCGCTTTTATCTTTGCTTTTACACTTCACAGCTTTCCAAAAAATGCACTCTGACCTTCACTATTTTTCCCGCTTGTTTCTTTTCTCTGTCAAACATCAAATTTCTTTTGAAATCTGTCAAAACAACTTTCAATATTAGGTTGAAATCAAGGTAAAAACTGGGTACGGCTTAAATCAAGCGTAAGTAAAGATTTTTTAATACCTTATAAGTTGAAAGATTTTCTGTAGCATTTTTCAGGTTGATTAGGTCTATCACGAAGTTATTTTTAGATTTATTTCTCCAACAAGTTGCAGGGAAATTGAATTTCTGCGAATTTTTCTTTCTAAATTAATTACAAATCTCAGGGAGCATGTCATATATTTCTATTACGCAATGTGCATATTAGATAAAGTTTATTGATATAAAATATGATCCATCATTTGTCATCCAGTTGGAGAATATTAAAAGGTTGAAAAGTAATTAATTTTGAGAAGCAGCTCAATATCCCATTTATCATCATCATCATCATCCCATCTCCTTGTCGTACACGTAGGGAAATATCAGAAATTGAGAAGCAGAACGTATAATATCATTACTAGAAAGAGTCTCAATCTCGTAGAGCAAGATTGCTAAGAAAGGAGAGAGTGGTGGGAAGGTAGGAATGATAGGGAAAATGAGGGTGTGGCGCCATTTAAAGGACCTCCGATCGATCACTCTCACTACAAGAAACGGAGGGAGGGAAAGAAAGACGAAAGCATCTCCAACTCCACCACCTCCACACACGCAGTGAAAATAGAAAGAACTGCTGTTGAGGCACGACCGTTGGAAAACCAGACAGAAAAGGGTATTACACGGGGAAAAGGATAAAAAAGCTGTTGCAGCAGAGGAGACAGTAAAAAGAGAATACGTGAGCAAATGAACCTCTCTCCACAGAGGAAATGAAGAGAAGAAGAGATTCTAAAAAGAAAGTGTATTTCCTGATTTCTTCTCCGTCCCACTAGACTATTCAAAGAGAAGTTGCAGACTTGCTGGCGTTACTTATCACGCAGCAGCAGCAACAACAACAAAAGAAACGGTGGCCAGCGCTGCTTTGTCATTAATAAATAAATTGAGAGAAAGGGTTAAAGATGTGTTTTGTTATGCACAGCGCATTATTTCCTTTTGAGGAAATGATTTATGGAGAAAATTGAACACATCCGGGTTTATAAAATACAGATGGAAATGAACCGTGTAAAATTGTCATTTTGTCCTAGGATTTCCAGAATTTATCAAAATTGTCCATTTCAACATTTCATTTGTCTTACTCAAATGATTTCAAAGATAGAGAGTTGTAAAAGCTGAGATGCTTACATACCAGGAATTATGAGCTTATTTTTGGACGGAAAATTGAAATGTTGTTAATCTCATTCATTAAGACAATTAATTTAAGAGCCTTTCTCCTCGCAGACTTGTTTTTTTTTTGGCTAGTTTCCATTTCAATTATGGAAACCTTACGGCTTTCCATCTGATGCCCGATCCATTTTGCAACTAATTTAATTTTGAGCTCTTTTCAAGTAGTATTCCCAGGAATATGGGAAATGGATTAAAACTTTAAAAACGTATTCAATTCCGGTGACAGATGACAGGAGAATTGGAATTCCTCTTTTTTATAGTAAGACAAGGGAATAAAACATGTCAGAGTTGTATGTAAATAATATAAGATAGACGTAGAAATTGTTTTTTCTGTCTCTGTGGAATTCCCAAAACCAAACCGTCACCAGCAGAGAATGATCCCACTATAAAAACACAAAATCTCCGTTTTTTAAAAATGGCATCGTCAACGTTCAAGTTTGGAAAGGAAATTCCATCAATGAGAAAGAGCTCCACGGTGTTTTTATATACCTCCAGCAAAGGTAGTTTCCTTCATTTTCCCATCAACAAAGTGTCTATTGATTACGAAGATGATTAAGGAACAGGTAATGAAGATGTAGAAATGGAAGGCGTTTTTAAAAGGAAATAACAGAGAAAGCATCAAAGGATTTCATAAAGAGTTTTCCCATAATGAACCCCTTGACTTTTCACAGCTTTGTTAAAATTTTACCCAAGCGTTGTTATACGAAAATGGGTGATTTTAAGGAAATGAAAATCTTTGAAAATTGAGATTTTAATATTTTTAAAAATTGATAAAGATGAGTTTGAAATGAAAGTGGAGAAACGAAGGTGTTTTTTCACGCTTTGGTTAATAAACAGAATAGAAACAATATTTTGATTGGCAGGTTGTAAAAAATCAAACGAAATATGTGAAAACTTTTTTCTTCATTAAAAAAGTATGTTCATGAAATTTATAGAAAATGTATATTTTAGTTATGCCTTATTGGACAAAATAATATTCATACTTGGAACGAGCTGTTAAAAATATCGATTGTCGTTTTTCATTGGTTACTTTTTAACCTTTTTGATGGACACCCGGAAGCAAACTTCATTTACCCCTCCTTATCGTCATTGTCATAGCTGTTTAATAGGCAAAAAAATATGATTATGATGAAGTGACTAAAGTAGTGGCCTAAGGCGCTAGGAAAGTATTAATCTTGTGGGGACATTAAAGGAAATAAGTTGAGCAAATGATGTATGATTTACACTGGAAAATATATATTTTAGTGAGAACTATTTAGCAAAGAAAAGTTTCGATACTTTCTCGATTTACTTTCTTTAGTGATAACGGGAAAGAAAAAGTTAGAAAAAAGAAAGCAAGGGACTAACAAAAAAGAAAGTTGGAAAAACGTAAGAGAGAGAGAAAGTGAAAAAATGTATTGACGGATCAAGTGTCACTTTATAAGAGAAGGAAAGTAGATTTTCAATCCCATTCGTTCACTCTAAAGCAAAGTTGAAAAAGGATGAGATGGAGAGTATACGGAAAGATAACAAAAAAGTGAGAGAAAGAATAACTTGTAAAAATGTGAATGAAATGGAGAGAGTGTAATCACTATCAAGAGAGGATCACACAAGGATCAGAACTCAACAAGCGGAGTGGTAGGAAAGAATACGATTTAAAACCGTTCTGGATTAATTTTTTTCAATCTGTTTCTCTGAAAAGGAATTAGCAGAGATTTGTGTTAATAGTTAATACCGGAAAAGGATAGAGAAAGGGGAAAGTCAGGGAGTAAAAGTTTACCATATGCGGGGAAAATCAGACTAAACCACATTCTTATAGCAAGGCTTAGAGTTTGGAATTGCTAGGAAAGCAAAGGGGAAGCTCTCAAGGATTTTCAAAGTTTAATTGGATCAGGTACAGAAAAAAATTAAATCTTTAAATTATTTAATCTTCATTTCCATTGCAAAAACTAGAGAATGTTCTGAGGTTTTTATTATTTATAAAGGAAGTGCTTAGAGAAGGATTTTTTTCTATTTTTAGAAAATTCATGCGCAAACGGACGCACGAGCGGACACATGTGGATTCAATTTTTTGTCCAAGGACGATGCCTTTTTAAGGAAATTAATAGAATCGTTTTGATTGGAGGATGATATTTTCGGAATTGTAATCAGGAATTTCTCTGGAAGGCTCATGCTGAGACACTGCTTTCTTTACGGATTCAAACTGAAAGCTGTGGAACGGAGGTTTCTGAGGTTTTCTTTTGTTTGGTGAATTAATACAAGGCTACGATATTGTCCTGTCACAGCAGTACTGAATTTCATAGATACTGATGTGTCGGGACATATCCCTAGCTTTTCTCAGTTCAACAACACCAAACAATCCCAATCAAGTTTGAACCGCAAATTGAAACATTTCTGCCCACTCAATTATGGACGGACATATTTTTATGATTGATCACGAAGTGGGCGAGCAAGAGAAAAAAGTATGCCAGATTCAATCAACCGAGAAGGTAACAGACGTAATTCGATTTGAACATTTTACTTGTAATATTCAATTGGGTAATTGCATCCTGTCTGGAATAACTTGAGTTTGTGTGTTTCATGAGAAAAATGCGAAGGTTGTGTGTAGGATGAGAATATAGGACCAGTGGGTGGGAAAATGTGTGCCGAAACGTTCCGGAATTCGGACAGACAGGAATTTGATTGTAACTAAAATTAAATAAATTATTAAAATTGGTTTTTAGATAAACAATAATATTCTACGAGGATTCAAAAATGATTCTTGTTGATTTTTATTTTTCGAAAATAGACAGAATTTTTCTTTCCAAAAAACTTCACGGAAGCTATATAAATATTTTAATTATTATGCAAGATTAACAAAGAGCGGAATAACAACAGCGCGTATAACTTTATAAGAGTAAAACAAAAAAGGAAGGGAGCATATAATTAATAAATGTACTTTTTTTTAACTATTATAAAATGACATTTAAAATTCAATTTATACCTGAAGAATGTACTCAGCGGTTTAACAATCAACAATGCTCACACGCAATCGCAGGCAAACGCAATTTTATAATCCCGACATAAACTCTTAAACAAAAATTGTTCCTGATTAGTTTTATCAAAATTCTGGAAACTCACAAGTTTACCTTCACTCACTGTGTGTGTATGATATAGATTAATTACGTAATTACCTGCTTATAAAATAAAAGGAATTGCAGAAATAATCTTAACTGTGCATAATAAGCGCATTGTTTTAATATTATTATAAACTGGTAAATTTACAGTCGTTAAATGTGATGTATTAAATTAAAATGTAGTATTTAGTAAGTTTCAGATTACCCCAGGGTGGATCACTATAATACATTCCTATAGCCTATTATGATGGTGCTCCGATGTGCTCGTTTCACATTACAACTTTTTAATTCTACCAGATTTTGATTGACTTCTAAAAAATCTAATTATAATCTTGATAAACTAATATTATGTGGATGTGTTTTTTAATTAAATTTTGTTCCGTAAAAAATACTGCTGGAAAGCGATACAATGTTTCAGTATATCTTCAAATGAAGATGATGTGCATTGTTTAATGAGCAAAATGATACTATTTTTAAAATTCATATCTCGAACATCCCATTGAAATGTTTTTGATATTAATTACCGAGGAATTGTTACCTGCTATGCTAAAAATGTTGGAAGTACTCGTTTTAATACCACTGGTGTAGTATTACAATTACATCTATCTGCTCCACAGCCCAAGTTGTATTTTTAATCGATTTTTTGTAACTTAATCTTGTAGCGTGTTTGGAAGTATTTGGTGTATCTATTTTAATAGTGTTTTTAATATACCAGCATAACTAATTAATGCTGAAGCAAAGTTATACGTTTGAATTTAATTAGCTATTACTAAATTTTAAGACTACTGCCACTAGAAATTAACTAAAACCTATGAACTAATAATAATTAATAATTGTCTGTAATCTGCTTGGTTGTATTAATTAGTTGTTCGTTAAGTTGTAGTTTCACAGTATAATTTGCATTTTGTTATTTTTTTTCAATATCAACACAATTTAAAATTAACGACACTATACCTTATACCAACCTAATTAAATTTAAACAAAATTTTGCATTTTCTGTTGTTTAAAATACGTTGAATGTTTAAAATAAAAAATGTTTAAATTATAGGTGTAAGAAAGAAACAAAATCTATTTTATATCACAGATAGAAGGAAAGCTCTTTCGGTTAAATAAAAACTTTTTACAATTTTTCTATCAATTTTAAATTGGAACGGATATTTTAGTTTTGATGTTTCAGAAGGACTGTTTAAAAACAAAACTTGAAACCACATTAGATTTTTAATGATAATAATAATAATGAAGTTCGAAAGTGTATTCATGAAATTAACAAACAGTCCTTGTTTTAACATTTTAAATATTTTCTACTAGTTTCCGTTATTTCACCGCTTCAATACTGACACTGAGAATTAATTGCACTCAAAGGAAGATAGTAGGAAGTTTGACAAGCAAGTAAGTGTTTCTTTTGACAAGAAATGCCGAAAGTTAAATTACTTCAGTTTAGTATACAGTCCCTGGAATTATTTGATTGTAATTATAGCCAATTAAAATTATGTACACGTTACTGTTTTTCTGTTTAAAGTTAATATTTCGCTAACTATTAACCAACAAATCTCTTGTGATGCAGAAATTAAACTTGTGGTGTCTTTTTTCGTGGAAGAGCAGCACTTTCAAATATAAAAAGGTACACAATAAAAACAAACGATGATTGACAGATTTGCAAGACAAATTGAATTACTTGGTAACTACATTGTTTGCAGTTATCAATACCATTTTCTAACACCAGTTTGCTTCAAAAATCCCAATGACAATTTGTAAATACAAAGTAAGAAATAAATATCACTTTCTCATCGTTCACTGGTTTCTTACATTTAAATTACTTGAGAAAAATGGTCGTTGGATCATTATGTACTTGTAATTAGTTAAATATTATAGAGCTTAAAAAGAAGAATTAAACAATCAAGTGTGTGATTATTTTTTAGTAATTTTTCTATATATATACACACAGTGAGAAAAGGCAACGTAGTGAAGCCAGATTTCTTCAGGATTATCAAAAAAAATTAAAATTCTTAATTTCATATTTTTCGCTTCACTTCTTTTACAGAATAAACTCCATTTTTTCATATCAATGTAAAATACAAATATGTTTTTAAAATGCTTCATTTTTTGTAATATAATAATTTCTCAAGTCAATTTAAATTATTTTTAAAATAAACCTCAGCAACAGTCTTTCTTCCTTGAGCCACGCTTTTGTCCACTAGTTTGACCTAATTGAACTACTTCTCTGGTTTCTTCAATCTGTTGATTCTTTTTTGTACGAAGGACTTGTTTCGTGATAGCCATAAACATCTGCATCCAAAATTGTTAAATTAATTGCATACCGTATAACAGATTAAATACGTTAAGAAATTGCGAGTTTGTAAATCTTACCTCTTCAACGTTAATATTATCTTTTGCACTCGTTTCAAATAACTGAATGGTCATTTGGTCAGCAAATCTTTGTGCGTCGGATGTGAGAACGACCTTCCGGGAGGGGTCGTCATTTTTATTACCCACGAGAATTTTATTCACCATATCGCAATTCGTTTCGATTTCGTGCAGCCACCGTTTTACATTTGCAAAGGATTCTCCGTTTGTGACATCGTACACTATTATTACTCCGTGTGTACCCCGATAATATCTAAAAAACACAGAAATGTCAAGTTTATTGATACTACGTTACTTAAATAACTTTAATATATAATAGTTGCAAATTTTTACGTTGATGTTATCGTCCGGAAGCGCTCCTGTCCAGCAGTATCCCAAATTTGTAGCTTCACTCGGTCCCCGTCAACGACCAATGTGCGAATCTTGAAGTCTACCCCGATTGTTGTTATGTAATTTGTGGAGAATACGTTATCAGCGAATCGGACTAGCAGGGCACTCTTCCCAACACCTGTTTAATAAAAAGATTTTATTAAAATCATTTTTAAAACACGAAAACCGTTTAAACTTCGGCTTTTGAATAGATTTCTCAGCAGCAGTAATTAAAAGTATAAAACGTAATACTTTAACCGATTCTTACCGGAGTCTCCAATAATTAGTAATTTAAAGAGGTAGTCGTATTCCTTAGACTGGCCACGGCTTGCCATTTTTGTGATAGGTGGTATTATTTTTGATTGATGAGACTAATTACTAGTTTTGCAAATACTTCCACACATGGATAAAAAGGGGTTTAATTTTCCAATAGAAAATAATTAATTTAAGCTGCACACACAGGTCACAAGTGAAAAATCAGACACTTTTTAATTCACTGTATAAACCATACTTAATAACTTTATTAAATATCCCCGTCTTTTTAATCTAATTTAACTCCTATTCTCGCTTTTTAGTTAATCTCAAATTCTGCACTTTCATCTCTCCAATTTCAATACTTAAATCTCAATTAATTATAAACAGACTTTAGAATCATAACTAATCATTCTTTAGTTGTCTGTCGATCACTTCTTTAATTTTAAAATCTCCGTCTCCTCCTATTCAACTCTCAGCACTTTAATTAGCCTTTCGTAAATTGTTAACACTTGGATTAACTATTTTTTAACTTCCTTTCATAGTTTTGGTTTTAGCGAAACCAAAATAATGTTCGTTGACCACTACCTGATTAATAATCTCTAAATCAGGATCATATTGAAGAGCAATTAAATCGGATTAGAAACTGTAAATAGATTACACCCCTCCTCCCCTCTCTTGATACATTTTAAGTTTAAACACAGTTTAAATTGCACAAGTAAAAAGATAATTTGTCATTATTATGATTATTATGATGATGATTAATTACAAAAGGTTTTATTGTTATTTAACATTTAACAATGAAGGAGATCCTGTGTCTGGTCCTCTGTTTGATCATCCCATCCTAGTCATAATATCGCTCTATCTATTCCTGTGTATAAAAATGAGGAGGAGAGTTGCGAGTGAGTAAGTCAGGCTCTGTCCAATTTACTATGTGAGGGAGAGATTCAGAATATTAAGCCATATTGCCAATGCACTTGCTTTTTACTCTAATGTATAAGTTAATTTAATGTCTGTCTGTCTGTTTAGTTTGAGGGTTCAATGGTTCATGCAGGCCAAAGGTCAGCTTTAATTATCTTAATGTTCCTTGGTTAGATAAGGCCTGTTGCTTCTAGGAGACTGGCGTAATATAAAGACCGGTTGTTAATTTTAAATTCCTTGGGACGTTGTTTTGACGGGGGTTTTGTTTTTGCTGTTATTATACCCCATAGATTTTATATTCAAGTAGCTAACTTAATTTTGCAACATTATATTTACAGAAAATTTTCATTACAACAAGCTCCATGTAGTAGCCGGTAGTTTGCTAGGATATTAGGATTTGCACATTTATATTGAAAATTGTTCTTTCAAATGCGATGAAATTATGAAAATTTTCAAATTTTATGCTTTTTTTTACATAAACTGCAAGTTTTAGTGGCTAAAATTGACAGTTTAAAGTGCTACTTGATAAATATTACCTACATAAATGTATATTTTCTGCATTCATGTTATCATCGTATCGTTGAGCTAGTACTTATATAGATTACAACCTTCTATTTTTTCTCATATGAAATGAAATCTGATGATGATGGTGATGATGAGTGTGATATAATATTACGTAATCAAAGTATGATTGTGGCCCTTTTTTCTAGTTGCATGCAAAAGGAGCAACAGCAGTTGAATGCATTTTTGGTCTATGCAATAACGGCAGCCCAAAAAGAGCTACTTTTTATTAACTGAACTGCTCTGATACGGCTCAATTTCATTTTTATTAGTTTTTTTGGGGGTTTTTATGGGAAATAACAAAAATTATTTCGTGATAATAATGATGATGGTGATGAATTGCAGAGGAAGAAGAAATTGAGATGATGAGGCTTTTTTCCTGTACAAGAAGCTCTCTCCCCTCTTGGAAGAAGGGAAGAGGATGTGAGAACTTTTAGTGGGGTATTGTGAATTTGATTGATTATTGTGTGATTCCTGGAAACAAATTATTTGGAATTACGTAATCATGTATAAAAACACAAACAAAAACATGGGAAAATGGACTCATGATTCATAATGCGTGTAAACTTTATACTTGTACGTATTCATGGGAATTTAAAAGCCCTGTATGACTTGGTTTGTCTATATGAAATGCCTGTCACTTCCACCTTACTTCCACTTCTTATCAAGGATTACCATGTAATCAAAATGAAAATTGTCATGTGGATTAATTACTTCGAATGTTTTGCACTTCCTGGAACAATAGTTGGATTATAGCTGGAGATCACGATGCGTGGGTAACTTGGGTTTGGGTGGATTAAAAAGATTTAGTTCTTTCTCATAAGACAAATTTTAACTTGCAACTATAAAGGAACATTTAGCACAAGCTCAGCACATTATTAACATTATTTTCATCGTTTAGTGGCGTGGTCAAAAATTCTAACTACATAAATAGAGTCACGATTATTATGGTGTGGGTGCGTAAAAAGGATTTTAGGCGTTTTAAATTCATCATTTCCAACCTCATTAAATCTCCGTTCAGTTCACACTTTGCAAATATTATTTATGCTCTAACAAAGTGTTGAATAATAATTGTAAATGATGCGGTGTCTGTCTCGTTTTTAATAATGTAGCAGAGTAAAACTCAAGTTTGTATAAGAATTGTATATTAATGGGAGTCTCAAAAGGGGTTTCATTCATTTACGGTTTGGCATTTCATAAGGAATGATATAGCTTATTATTTTACGTTTGAAATATATAGGAGCTCTCTGGTACAAAGTTCTCCATCTCGTACATGTGGCTTTCCTTGTAAAGTTTTATGTTCAATGAAATACTTTCTCCAATAGATATATGAACCCGTGCACATGTATAAAAGACTAAATGTTCAGATGTATTACTGCAGATGACTTTGAACGGATTTTTAAAGGTTTTTAACAGTAAAATTGGAAAATATAGTAAAACATCATATTAAACTTTTTTAATACTTTAAATCAATTTAGTAATAGTAGAAATTAACTAATTGTGGTTTAAAAGTTTCTTCGGTGGTGTATGTGCAAATCGCTAAAGAAACTTATAAAATAAAATACAAAAGGAATCATGTCACCGGCAAATGTCAATTTAACTGCTTTAAGTTTATGTGATATTGATGATGATGGTACGAAATATAAGTTTAAAGTATTTGATTACTATAGTTTAGAATTTAAGCAATAGTTTAACAATGTTGGTAATTAAATATGTGCAATACCTTACTCATATTTTTATGCTACGAGCCTATATATCCATATCTGGTCAAATCTAATCTATTTCAGAATTAAAAGTTAATTGCATAAGGAGACGGAGAAAGTTACTTAAATGATATTGTGGAAATTATTTGTTTCGTATTTTTCTAATTTACAAAAATTATTTTGAGCTAAATGAATTAATCATAAGTAAGCTAACATAAAATAATCATTCAATTACTTTTTAAATGCAGGAAAGGAACCATGGGCGTCAGATACGCAATTACTTATCCCAATAGAATCCACGCAAGTTTTAATCCATGAGTCAGCAGCTATTCTTGGGGTACAGGCGTTCTTAAATATTACAAGGCTCCCTTACACCATTCAGGAGCGACATAACGCTGCTTACATAAGTCCCACTGGTAATTTAATAACGGAAATGTGCATAAATTTAAGGACTAGTTGAAAAAAGTTTATTTATCCCACTTGTGGGTATAGGCAATATGCCTGCTGTAAGAAAAGAAAAAAAACTTTTGCAAGTTTACTACAGAAATATAAAAAATAAAAATAGGGTCGTCGAACATTTCACAAGTGGGATCATGTAATGCGTATTATGTCTTGTTATTTTTCAGGAAAACTGCCCGTGCTTCGCTGTGGCGTTTACGTAGTGTCCGAACTAGAAGGAGTAGTTCATTTAGCGCAGTCCAAAGGGGTTTCTTTATCTGATTATTTAAAAACAAGTGAAAAAGCTGACCTACGGGCGTACATGTCACTGGTCCACAACGTTCTTGGGAATGCCCTGCTTTACTTCACTTGGTTGGATGATGATGTCTTCAAAAACTTTACAAAACCAAGAGCTGGCTCACCATATAACTTCCCATTGAAGACTTTAGCCCCCTGGTATGAACGAAGGAGGGTTCGAGCACTTCTTAACGTTCTGGAATGGGGATCAAGAACTTCAGAGCAGGTCTACCAGGAAGGTCAGTGACTGCAAAAGTTCAAATTTTAATCAATCCTTTAACTTAATCATAATTTCATTCTATTTTTTGTATTTTCAGTGGACAACTGTCTCATGGCCTTGAGTGTTCGCCTTGGAGAAAAAGATTACTTTTTTGGGGAATCCCCAACAGAATTGGACGCACTTGTGTTTGGATTCTTATTTACTATGATAACCACTCCACTTCCAAATAACAAGTTGGGGAATATGGTTCGGCAACAACAGAATCTAGTTAAGTTTTGTCAGCACATGGAGAAAGAGTATTTTAGTCAGTCTAGAAATTAATAAAAAATTGGAGCAGTGCAGTGGCGCTCAATTAAATTAGTCAAACTTTACTCCGTGTTTGTTCCGTAATTACTATGAAATACTTGCACAAATATGTACTAACGTGTTACAAAAACTGGTGAAATGATTAAGTTCAGGCAGTGTCATGCGTGATATGAAGCTTTTATTTTAAACCATCCATAATTATTAAACCTTATATAGAGTAATGGTAGGAAAACAATTATGTAGCAAAATGAATTAATCAGTTTCATTGCAAATGAAATAAAACAATGAGTTCCCATGAATTCTAAAAGAAAAGCGTATAACTTTATTTTTATACACTAAAAATTTGCATTGTCTCTCGAGTTTAAAATTGTTCGTTATTTGAAATTTCGTTTAATCGTTCTAGTTTGAAATTATTAAAGTGATTTTTGATTGTTGGTGGGCTCCAAAGCAACATCATCACGCTTTTTTGGACTATTCCAAGATTGTTCAGTTCCCGAAGCGAATAAAGCGTAAATTATTACATCGGTGAAGTAGATCCCGGCCGCGATGAAAAATACGTACTGCCAGTTTTCAATTGATGGCTGAAAATAAGAATAATTATTATAAATAATTTAACTTACTAATGTAAAAGTTATCTAGAAATGTATATGGTAAATGTATACTGCGTACATTATCATTAATTAAAAGTCCAGCAACATAAGGCGCTACGAATCCCGTTAGATTAGCAAATGTATTAGTGATCCCCATAAGAATTCCAGCCCAGTTGGGTGCAATATCCACGTGATTGACAACGTAGCCACCGTAAATTGCACCGTTCATTCCCACAGCCACTGTTAGGAGTCCAACGCTCATTGCACGGTTACATCCAGAATAAGCAGCGCCAATCAAGGCCAAGGCACTTCCGATGTGTCCAATGGATTGACAAGCTTTGCGAACTGTGACAGTTTTCAGAACTCTTTTTGCTATCAAAGAGTCCGCCACTTGGGTTACGCAAAGGGCGGCAATCCACATTACAATATAAGGCATAGAACTGATCCAACTGTTCTGTTTTAATTGGAATTATACTTAATTGCAATTAACTACATTATATATTTATAGAGGCTTTTTAATTTAAGTTTTTGTACCGATTTCATATCGAAATGCAATGCAGTTTTTAAATAAGTCGGCAACAAAGTCAAAATCGTGTAAAGTCCATAAGCATGGCCTACATGTCCTACAATAATGGCCCAGACTGGTACAGATTTGAAGATTTCTCCCCAAGGCGTCGGCACCTCTTCCCCCTTCCCGACGTCTTTTTTCGTCCCGATTGACTTTTGAATGTAGATTAATTCATCTGTGGAGATTCTGGGGTGAGTTGCTGGCGTGTCAAACATAAGAGCCACCCAGAGGATAAACCAGAGGACTGAGAAGCCTCCAATGAAGTAAAATACGGAAGGCCACCCACCCATAATCCCTTCGTTTATTAGGTAGCCACTCACCACCATGGTGACGGCGGTTCCAAACTGTGCCCCTTTAAGATTACGATTAAAATTAACCAAAGGCATAATTATTAATTAAGTTTTGATTAATTTTAATTGTTTAGCATACCAGCATAGACAATACTACCCAGTAAACTCCTCTCCGCTGGTGGCGCCCATGCGGCTAAAATTGCGTGCATAGCCGGCGTCGTCACACCCTAGCCAAATAATTCATAATTTCATTTAAAAATTGCTAAATTTAGATTCTCGTTGACTTGCATTACTTCAAAACAAATCATCCCACTTTTATTTTGACGGGTTGGTAATATTATGTAATTAAAGTGATAATCATTTAAGTAATTAGCAAACTATTTCTCGTACTTCACCCAATCCTTGGATCACACGAGCCAGAATCAACAGGTAAACGTGAGTACGTGCTAAAATGGGTGTTAATAGTGTGAAAATTGCAGTTATAAAGAGTCCAAGTCCTGTTAAAAGAACAGAAAATGTCATTAATAATTATTCTTTGCAGTCATATGCAACTGCACTTATTAATTCACAATAACTACCTAAAGTCCATTTTCCTCCGTATTTGGTCGCAAGTATTCCACCGGGAAGTTGAGTTAGCACTTTACGATAAAATTAACGTCACACTTTTGTAATTATGTAATCTTATTAAACTAAAGAATTAATTAGCTTAAGCTTTATTTTACCATATCCCCAAAAAAATGATCCCAGAATGATTCCTTGCTCTACAGAATCCCAATGGAATTCTCCTTGATCGCTGAAATCTTTTGTTCCCATCCCATCATGAGAAGGAGGCTCTGCCAAATGAGCGCAGGAATCTTGCTTATCAAATGATAAGGTCATATTTGAGCCTTGATCTTGAATTTTGGTATCTCCATTGCTTCCGATGGGTTTTGTATTATTCACCATGGCAACAATTGCGATACTCAAGTTGAATCTCATTGCGTAGGATATGGCAAACGCCCAGAATCCGAGGAATGCCAGGGTGTGACGTGTTCCCCATCCTGATTCAAGTTTATTGGAAAAAAATTATTTATTCGTAAATATTTTAATAGATGAAAGGTTTTTTGAGACGTTACCTTTTGGCTTCACCGGAGGAGTAGGATCCTCCCTTAACAAACCATTTCCTGCTATTTCAACGTCCTTCATTGTTTTCTATCAAGTTTCCTTCCTAATTAATATTTAAAAATAATTATTTAAATAAATATATAACTCACTTTGTTATGTAAAATGCTAGATATCCTGAAAAATATCAGATTACCCCAACTCCTTGAAAGGTTTTGTTTATCCAGCAGCAGCAGCAAGCAACAACGTGCTCTTCATGCGCGTTTCTAAAGTAAGAAGCAACGTCAAAAAGAACTTGTTAAGTTCGTAGTTCAAAAATCATTTAATCCGGCAGCGAAACTTTATTGTGCTAATTGTGATAAAAATGCAGAATTAAAGTGCAACTTTAAACTGTAATAGGTGTAAAATTAACGAGATTAATGGATTTGCTCTTTTCTGCTCTTAACGACTTGCCTAGTTAAACCCGAGGCTTTAATACGGTTTGGGATACATCTATGCTGCACAACCTTGTACATGCTAAATGAGGGGAATAAACATTTCTTAATTATGTTACATAATTTACTAATTTATTATTCTTGACTGCACTGGCCACTTTTACAATCGGCCCCATCATCCTCACTATCCTTTATGTTCATCTTCGTTTCAGCGTCAAATCTCAAACTGACGCTGGAGACCCAGATTTTTAACAGGTCAAATGTTTATCACAACATAAATTTTAAAACAAGGAGCTCAATCAAAATACGCTACGACACCCTACAATCAATTAAAATTGAGATGGTGCATATTTTATTAATATTAATTACATGATACGCGATTACATAAATTAAAATGAGCCATGGATTGGAAATTCTTCAGACAAATATTTTAATTGCTGTTAAAGTCATCCCTATTAAATCCTATGAATATATTTGTTGGTGCAGTAAACATGAGTTTAATTTATTTTAGTATCAAATTGAAATGAATGAAGCTGAACGAACTATCCATATTCGAGCTCAAAGTTTAAAATATCATTTTTAACTATAAAATCTGAACCAATCCACATTAATCCTAAGCATACTGAATATTTCCACATT